>JAYJLX010098003.1:0-22186 GCA_036873525.1 Chalinula nematifera
TAAGCATATATGCCATTCAGTATATAGTTTTGTCCACATTGAGCCAGGAGTGGCCAGTCAAAAGAATTTTGATATCCGGTCCAGTAACAGTGATTGAAGTTGTAATCTGATGCTTGCTTACACGAAAAGCGCCAGATACGATCGAGGTAATGAGTAGAAAACCCACTTAGTGCATGATACAGTCCTTGACGATTGCCACACCTGGCATTCAAGCAGCCCCTGAACCAGTTGTTAAACTGTATTTTGGCTGTCACTATTATATTGAATATTATTAATAAATATGTAATTTTATGTAGGCATTTCCTAACTTCCGTCATTCTCAGCCATCACTGCATCTTCTGTCAATACCTCTGACTGTTCTTCAGCTTTAGCAAATTGCTCCTCAAATTCAGCTATGATTATGAATAATTAATTAATTAATACCCTATTACCATATATGGTCGATATGATTGACGTACCTGCAATTGTGTCTTCTGTTTCTTTGTCAATATCCTTGTCTTCCTCATCACCATCATCGTCTTTATCATCATCCTCCCAAACTTTTGCTAGTTGATCACCATCATCTTCCCCATCAGGTATCTTACTGTCTTGTGACTCTGCCTGCATCATCTCAGGATTCTCAATTACACTATCTGGTGTTTCTAAAATTAATGATGGTTATACCAAACAATACCATTTATCAGATATTATGACACTTTCCCACATAATAGAGAGCAACCCTTCATCATAGACACATCTTAATTTTAGGGTCGATCTAATTACGGTTATTTTCGTTTCAGCCCCTCCCATCCAGTGTATGTATGTGTATACAGTATATGTCACCATGAGACAGTAATGGTATAATTTACATCACCTCACCTGGATCATATTCCTCTATTTCCGTTTTTTTCTTCCCAGTTTTCAGGTTAATATCTGTATATAAATTAATAATAAACTAATAAACCAACTTTACATTAATATTTTATATACCTGTTCCAATGGGTTTGCATTTGATATTCACAGCAACAGCTGATCCGCTCTTCATGCACTCTGCGCTGCTATCGTAGATACCTTTGGATTCACCTTTCTTGAGATCATCTGGTTTAGCAGTCTCTCCATCTCCCCCAATCTCCACTTCATGACTCAGTTTTTCACTGATACACTTTGCTTTGAGACAGGCTGCGCTGGTTGACTCAACTACTGTTGTACTAAAATACTCTGGCATATCCTTTTTATCATTTTTATTACGAATAAGGGCGACATTCAATTTCTGTCCCTTCTTGCATCCTTCCAATTTTGCTTTGATGTAACATTCGCTAGCTGAACTGGCTATTTCAACACCTGGGTAATCAACACCTTCATCATACTCAGCATCTTTAGTGCCTGTATATACCATAATGAGTATATGTATGTGTATCATGTAAAGGTAATGTGCCTATGTATGTTTTAGCATGCATTAAGTGTAACCTGTGATGGTGAAACTGTTGCCAAAGCAGAACAGGCTTAGCAGTGCAGACAAGAAAACTACTTGAAGGCTCATTGTATCGTTGTATTGTATATTTGAGATCACCAAGACTATACAATCTTCTAGTTAATTGGTGAAAGAGCTGCAGCCTGATTGCCTTTTATATGATTGCCTCAGGCTATTGCTGATAATCCAATATTAATGTCAATAATCAAATGCACATCCATCACATTAATAGGGTAATTAATTTTTTGGGATGTTTTCTTTCCTTCATACTTATATAAGACAAAAACAAACACAGTGAAGTTAAAATAACAAGCAATGGTGACTATGGTGTGACTATCAGGAGGAAATTCACCAGTAAAGGACAATTATTTTCAATAACACATTCATGCAGCTTGTGAGTTTAATAGTTACTTGTTTATACCTCGAGATTATCGAAATTGGATGTTTTCAAAAACACTATTAGACACTTTCTGTTTTACGTGTGTAAACAAAGGAAATGGCACAATATACCGCACAAACAATTCATGTTCTGATGATCGTATTCTAGCGGCTAAAATAATATTATGATTCAAAAAAATAAAAACTGATCATGAAAAGGAAAACACTCAATATTAAACACTACGAGTATAAAACAGCATTAATTTTAATTAATTAATTAATGTCTTTGTAATTTTATTGTTCATTTTTTTCAAGCATTAAATACAACACTCATGGTTTCAAAAGTATCTGCAGCTGGAAACCTTCCACACACGATCCCTATATACACAATTGGGGGGAGGGGGGGGAAGGGTAAATTGCAGTGTCAAATGTATAGGTTCGTAACACTCACTCCTTGTCGTTCCTATGGTAACTGTACAAACCAGTAAACACCCTGTAACCATACACAGCGTAGTTCATGGGGCCATCCCAGCTATTAACGTATCTAGACATAGAACAGCTCCTGGTGTAGTGGCGTGGAGCCTGGCAGCACAGAGCACTAAACTGTCTGTCTCGATGAGCATAGCTGTAACGAGAATACAAGCCACGCATTATGTAATTAGCTCTGCAATGCATAAATAAAGGCCCATCATAGTAATTCTGATAGCCTGTCCAGTAGCAGGAGTTGAAACTTCTGCAGCGGGGCATTCGTTTGCAATGGAAGCGCCAAACACGGTCTTCATAGTAGTTAGAGTGGCGGCTCTTGACCCAATAGAGTCCATATCCATTTGGGCATTTGACAGACAAACAACCTCTGAACCAGTTGTTCCACTGGATCTTAGCAGTCACTGTCAAGAAGAACATATTTAATACATGTATTAGATATTGAATTATTGATTGTATTAGCAATTTCGATAAAGAATCAAAAGTTTTTTTTTCGAATTAGCCTATAAATATATTGAGACATGAAAAAAAAAACGGCATATGTGAGGAATAATACCAATTACCTCCTCCTTCCTGATCATTTGCGTTTAGGTCTTCCCTTGCTTTCTCAAATGCTTGATACTCAAGTTCAGCTATATACAAAGTAATTATACTATCCATGACAGGTTGGAGTCATTGTCTCATAGCATGTGTATATACCTGCTGTGCTATCATCATCATCATCTTTACCTTCTTGCTGGTTGTCATCATTATTCCTATTCTGATTATTACCGGCAGCTTCTTTGTCATTGAATCCCACTGGAATACTGCGGCCATAGCTGTTTATTTGCATTTCCAATGAGTTGCCATCACTATCATCATCTGAAACATTATACATTTATACCTTATACATTGCCATATATGGAATTGGATATATTAGTCCATACCTTCATCTCCAAGGTTATCATCTTCCTGCATTTCCAGTACTATATTCAAACACAACAGTATATTATAATACAACCAATAATTGCATAGGAGTATTCAATTGCTTACGTTCATTATCGAACCCTTCCATTGCCTGCTCTCTACCAGTACTTGAGTTCACACCTTTAATATTGCAAGCATCTTGTATCGTCATAATAATTATTGATTATTTGATACACACTCTGACCTGATGTGGTAGGACTCAAGCAACGGATCGTCACTACAGCTGTTGCTTTCTTCATGCATTCTGATTTCCAACTGTAGAGACTTGTAGAGAAACCTTTCTTGAGAATATCGGGTGTAGCTCTCTCTCCGACTCCTCCAATCATGACTTCATGATTCAATGTCAACTTTCCGTGGTTTGATGTGGTACATAACCCCATGAGACAGGCTTCACTGGTTGACGTGACCATAGCTGAACGTGTTTTATCAGCAAATACGGTGTTCAATTGCTTTCCTTTCTTGCATCCTTCCAGTGCTGCTTTGAAGTAACAATTCCTTTCGGAGCTGGCTATCTTTGCTGGCTCCTGGTAGTCTATGCCATCATACTCAGCATCTTTGGTACCTACATACACATATACACAATGTAATAGAGGATATTAACCACTGGTATATTGTCATGCATGGGTATTTAAAGGCCACACAGGAAGCACTGGTGACTACCTGCAATGGTGAGACTGTGTCCTACACAGCAAAGGCTGATCAGTACAAATGTAATGAAAACAAAGCCACTCATAGTGATTTATTCTTATTATGGTGAAATCGTCTCAATAATGTCTTTACTATTTTTTTGTTAAAAATCTTATCAATTTATATACATACTGCTTTAGTCGGCAACAGTAGACTTTACTAGGTGAAAAAGATAACGTCTTTTATTTCTAAAAAAAGACAGACAGCTATATTAAGTATATAACATAAACAACTCAAGCAAACAAAAGTTGTTTATTGAAAAAGTGTTTATGCTAGTGAACTTGTCCGGTGAGTGCTATTTTCATATATAACAGCTCATTACATGATACTAATGATAAGAATATTAATACTGTGTTGATAATTATAATGATTATTAAGCACACTGGAAGCTGTGGTGTACAGTGGGGTTTCAATGGTTCAGTCAATCCAATAGATTTTATTATGTACAGTGTCTGTAGTTAATTAGAGTATATAAGATGTGGGTGTGTGCCGGTTCGGATGAACCTCGTGAAGACGAGTGTCAACATATTTATGCCATTAGACATTGGTGTAGACCACTGCATGCATTGAGTCAGTAATTTTAGCTAATGGATGGCAATTATCCCAAACCACGTGCTTCCATCTTTTTATTCCCCCTTCCTTTCCCTCCATCCCTTCCCCCACCCATTCCCAGGCTAATTATAACTATGTACACAAGCCATTGCTATTGACTAATCATTCTAGAAAAAAATCCATTATTGAGTCTCATTCTAATTCCTTCAATTTTCCATTCCCATTCCCTACTATCAAATACATGTATTGCATGTACATGTATGTATTATACTACCTGTGGTGTTGATTTCCCTGAGCCTAAGGGTGAGGTACCAATCCTATCCAGTGATTCATTAGCTATTGACTTTTCCAATCCAAACTTCCTAACAGAAGCAACACTAGGGGATGGGCGTGGTTCATTTTCCCCGCCCTCTTCAGCTGCTGAAAGTGGTAGGGCGTGACCTGTTGGAAGAGGAGAGTCAGAAGGTGTTCTAATACTGTTACCACCAGCTTATACCTACTGGAAATAGCAGGATTGTCATTGGAGATCTATAGAGAATTATTGATGAGGAGGAATATACAATATGTACATGTACATACATTGTTTCAAAAAGTACTTGTACATGTATGCAAATGCAATAATAGCATATTCAACTCTGAAGAACTGATGCCAGCAGCCATTCAATATTACTGGTGACACACCCATCAAACAGTCATGCCCACATAATTAATTTATTATTGTGCTAAAAGGTGGGAGGGGCTGGATGAGGCTTATGCTAAACCTAGATCATGTCGTATGACTAGTCTAGACGTATAGACCAGTTATTGCCAGTATGCTGCAATACACAATAGCTTGAATAATCCTATTGGTCGATTTAAACTTTTAGTGCCAACAATTTTGTGGCCTATATACTCGACAATCTACTTCACAAAACATGTACACATACATGGTCTAAGCCTATTGTGTTAGTGTGGGTGGCTTATACACATTGTGGTTTATTGTTCCCTTTCTTAGAAGCTGACCCTTGGAGATATCCAGCTACTCTCTCATCCTTCCATTTAGATGCGTTCTAAGAAGGTATGTTACAATGACCAGCCTTTTGGTAAATGTTGTAATTGTAAGCCTACTGGGTTCGTTAAGCATATACTTCAGCCTTGTCAGCTTTAATATAGTCTAAAGGATTGGGTTAATTTGCTTTATGGCTACACACATTGTACATTATTTATCTTTAAAAACGATTTGTCCAATGTTTTAGAGATTAATGGGACATCCTCCTGGAACTACCTGTTCCACCCCACTCAATTAATTGATGTCCCACCCACTCGACCCCTCCCCTTTCCTCGACCCTCACCTCCCCTTACTTCTTGCTAATGAGGATTCTGATACCATGCCTTCCCTCCCTCCCTATGTGGTCCACCACTACTTAGGTAACATATAGTATAAGCTACATATTATATACTATTATGTATTTTAGTTAATGTATGTATAGCGCTCATGCATATCGTTGGTGCATTGTTTACATGTAATTTGCTATTTGTAATGATATAATTATGCTGGCATATACTTAAGTACAACAATTTGTAGCTGTACTAGTTATAGTTGAGTGAAACAGTGAAATGCTATATTGTAAGGATATTTTTCAAGAGTTGTAAATCATAATGCTGTTATATGAGGTGTGCCTGGTAAAAATGTATTAACCGCGAGGGTTTTACACTTTAGTGCCTTCGTTTCTTTTGTTAAAAGAAAAAAAAAGAATCAAACCATGCATATAGTATACAACACTAACACTGACAAACATAAGGTTTGTTTGATATACTACTAAAGAACATAATACACAATAAAGCAGCTTTAATGTTTGGACTTCTGTTCAGCAAGCTAAGTTGACATGTAATGGATAATAGTATTCACTAACGCCTGTAATAACAGTCTTCCACCTTCCACACACGATCCCTGTCAAATAGAATGAGAGTATAACCAACTAATATGCAGAACTATACTCAAACACTTACTCATAGCCGTTGTGATGGTAACTGAACAGACCAGTAAACACCCTCTGATGTCCTCCCACACCATAGTTCATCCAGCCACGCCATCCATTGATGTACCCAGACAAATGACAGGTCCTTGTGTAGTGGTATGGAGCACGACAGCACAAGAGACTGAACCTCCTGTCACGATGACCACTACTATAATAAGCATATAAACCATTTAGAATATAGTTTTGCCCACATTGAGCAAGGAGTGGCCAGTCAAACGAGTTATGATATCCGGTCCAGTAGCAATGGTTAAAGTTGTGATCTGAAGCTTGTTTGCAGTAAAAGCGCCAGATACGATCGAGGTAATGAGCAGAAAACCCACTCGTCACATGATACAGTCCTTGGCGGTTGGCACATCGTACATTTAAACATCCCCTAAACCAGTTGTTAAACTGTATTCTGGCTGTCTCTAAAGTTGGTATAATATAAGATGCAATTAAATCATTCATAACTATGTTATTGATTCTAACTTCCGTCATTCTCAGCCATCACTGCATCTTCTGTCAATACCTCTGACTGTTCTTCAGCTTTGGCAAATTTCTCCTCAAATTCAGCTATGATTATTAAGTAATACTGAACCTATTGCCATATATGGTCAACTATCTGAGTGAGATACCTGCAATCTTGTCTTCGTTATCATCATTGTTATCTTCTCCATCTTTATCATCATCGTCATTGCTGTTGTCATCTTCCCAAGCCTTCGCTGGGTGACCAGGTATAATATTATCCTGTATCTCTGCCTCCATCATCTCAACATCCTCCATGACATCAGGTATTTCTATATGAAGTGTATTATATTCAATAGTAAACTGTCCCAGCCATGCCCACCCATGCAATGTAATACAGTACTTATACCGTCATGCAAACAATTGGTATATGTACAATGAGCTCTATGCCTCACCTGGATCATATTCTTCTATTTCCATTTTTTTCTTGCCAGTGTTTGAATCAATGTCTGTTTGTAATATAAAATAAGAACAAATTTTGTATTCAGTTATTAATACACATTAATCAGTATTAACCTGTTCCGGCGGGTTTGCATTTAATATTAACAACTGCTGATCCGCTCCTCATACACTCAGATCTGCTGCCATAGAGACCATTGGAGTGGCCTTTCTTGAGAGTATCTGGCTTAGAGTTCTCTCCTTCTCCCCCGATTTCCACTGTACGACTCAATACCAGCTGCCTGCCTGATCGGGTACACGTTGCTTCGAGACAAGCTGCACTGGTTAACGTAACTGTTGTCGTAAACGGTTTATCAGACTCTTTAGCATCTTCGAAGATGGTGTTCAATATCTTTCCCTTCTTGCATCCAGCCAATGCTGCTTTGAAGAAGCATTTGATATCTGAGCTTTCTATGTCAGCTGGCTCGTAGAAGTTATCAATACCATCGTACTCAGCATCTTTGGTACCTATATGTACATACACATAATGCAATAGATGGTATTGACCACTATGTGCATGTATCATTATGTGTTACAGGAAGCACTACCTGTAATGGTGAGACTGTGTCCTACACAGAAAAGGCTGAGTGCAAATGTAATGATAATGAAGCCACTCATTGCAGTACTTTATCTATTCTTGTATGGTGAAATTGTCTCAACTGATAGCACCTTCCGTTTTTCATGAAAATCTGCAGCATTTAAATACATTCTGTTTGAGGTGAAATCAGTAGACACTTGTTCACTAGTCCAGTGATGAAAAAAAAACATATTTTCTATCTAAAAAAGCACAAGAATAAATTCAAGACTGCTAGCTATGTCAAATGAATAAACATAAACATTTCAAGCAAACAGAAGTTGTTTATCAAAAACAGAACTGTTGTTTGTGTTTGCGCCAGAATTATAGTTGTCGTTAAATGAATCTGGCACTTATCAGTTTATATGATGTTCATTGATGGGAATTTATATGTACATTATCAATGGTAGAATTTTTGGGAACACAATGGCTTAATTGAATGGTGAATAATTAGCCACTGAATCTGTCAATTGATCATGCGGCCCATGATGTGGTGAACTTAGTAGAGCATATTATATGTAATAATAATAATTCATGATTGAGAACAGACACTCTGCCTCAGTGGAGGTATAATATTGATGCATAATAGTATCTTTTACATAATAATTATAGCTCTAAATATTATTAATTAATATTAAATAATTGGTGGGCAGGGTTGGTACGAGTTAATTAATTGTGGGTGTGGTTTAAATAGGCGTCAACACTTTTTCTTTTTTTTAAAATGGCGACTGGTTGCTCGACTGTAAAGGACGAGAAAGAAGGAGAGCCTTTCGAATGTATCGAGTTAAAAGAGACGGGAGAATCGCAGGACAAGAGACAACGACAAGATTCTTTGGAACAGACAGTAAAGGTACTGGTATTGGGTAAGAAAGGTTCAGGAAAAACAACACTCGTGAGATCGTTTGTAGGCGGCCATGAAGTAATCCGCTCGAAGAACGACCCAACGGAATTAGAAGAAGAATCAACTGTACGAAAAGACAACGAGAGTGGTAATAAAATGGTAGAGGTGAGTTCTACAAAGATGTACGGCACTGTAATGGAGTTCTATGACACGGCTGGCTTACGTGACTCCATGAACAAGAAGCTCCTCCAACAGATCAATGCTGAAGTAGTCAATGGATTCAATGTTGCTCTGATCTGCATTAGAATGGACGAAGAGGTTGACAATACCCTCATCAGTGCATTACTCGAGGTTTCCAATGTATTCGGTAGTGCTTTATGGGAAAGAGCGATATTCGTGCTAACTTTTGCTAACGTATATTCACAGACCCTAGTGCCCGATAATGAAACACCTACCAGCGAATATATGAACCAGCAAATTGAGGAACTGGTTGATCGACTAAAGAAGAAGTTGGTCCAGGACCCCAGATGGTTGTACTCGGTGAAGGAATCTGTGTTTGATAGCATTCCTTTCTGTATTGCTGGTCGAGCCGGTGGGGGTGACCTCTCTCTACCGACCACACAGGATTGGCTACAGGATCTGTTTGTGGCTTGCATGAGTCAGAGTACACTCGAGACCATTACCGCATCCAAACTAGACCAGGACAAGAAACGAATACTTATTGAAGCTGGCAGTGTAGGAACCACCACAGTTGTGGGTGGGGCTGCAGGGGCGTTCATCGGAGGTACTGTTGGTACAGTAATGTTTCCAGGGGTCGGTACCGTGGTGGGGGCAGGCATTGGATCGCTTATTGGAGGGGGTTTGGGTACAGTGGCAAGCAGTGGGACAGTGGTTGGTATGAGGCTAAAGGATAGGAACAAAAGTAACTCTGAAACTGATCAGCATAGTGTTATCTCTGCTGATCATATTGTTAATCGAGGTAAAGAAGTCCTTGCTAGTGTCAAGACAAAGCTCAAGCTGCCTAAAAAGCCAGCTGTATAATCGAATTCACTTTTCCCTTTTATTACTATATTACTAAATGTCCCCAGTAACCACATGTTTGCTAAATGTATCAGTATATTATACACTTGCTGTATTATTCGTAATTGTGCAGTTTTTATTGAATGCGTTTTATTAACACCAAGTGAACAATAATTTTATTTTTACACCTAAGTTTAAAAGAAAAATTGATCTATCCCACTTTAGTTTCAGATTGTAATTAGGTGAGCAATTGAAGTGTGGAGGGTATGTACTTTAGTGACATTTTTGCACGATGATGATAATTAGTTATATTCTGTTTATAGTGGTGAATAAATTATAGTGTCCCTATCTGTATACGGGAGTTGATAAATCGCCATTGTTTGTATAAGATGTTTACTTGGCGGTGTTGTTTATCAATGTCTCAACGACTTGTTTCTCAAAGCATCTTGATTTGGGTTGATAACACAATGCAAGCCAGGACACTTACGTACTATATTGTTTACATATAATATGTCAGTAAAGGACATGGAATGTCAAATTGAACTCGCAAGCTATGTTATTGAAAATAGATGTGATTTCCGGTGAACTTCCTCCTGATATAGTCCACATAATCACCACTGTTTGTCATTTTGACTGGACTGTGTTGTCTTATGATATGAAGGAAAGAAAACATCCTAAAAAAATTAATTGTTCCGTTAGGCAATCATATAAAAGACACTCTAGCAGCAGTGCTTTCCACAGCAACTAGAAGGTTGTATATAGCCTGAAAGTGAAGGGATCTGAATACTACAATGAGTCTTCAAGTCATTTTCTTATCTACATTGCTTAGCCTGATCTGTTTTGGCAACAGTTTGACCATCACAGGTTACACTCAATACATAATACATGCTAACACATGCATATAATAATACACATAATATACACTCATAGGCACTAAAGATGCTGAGTATGATGAAGCTGTTGATTATCAAGATGTTGAAATAGCCAGTTCAGGTAGCATATGCTACTTCAAAGCAACGTTGGAAGGATGCAAGAAAGGACAAAAATTGAACACCGAATTTACCGATGCCAAAGAAGATGAGAAAGAGCTTACGACAGTAGTCGAGTCAACCAGCGCTGCCTGTCTTAAAGCAATGTGTATCAGTGGGGCACTGAGTCGTTCTATTGAGATTGGGGGAGAGGGAGAGAGCGATGCTAATGCTACTCCAGGAGAACTCAAGAAAGGCCTCTCTAAAGGTCTTTACAGTAGCAGTGCAGAGTGTATGAGGAGTGCAGCTATTGTTAATATTAAATGCAAACGAGTTGGAACAGGTTTGTTTATAAAACTTTGCATGATCATAATTCATTCTTAATTATGGATACTGCAAATAGCCTGTATTTATTATTAATTTATTTATTTACATTGTGCAGATGTTAACGCAAACACTGGCAAGCCTAATACTGAAATTGAAATGGAAGAATACGATCCAGGTAATTATATCATGATGCATATACCATTGCTTGTCATTATTATACAGTATGTACAGATCTGTGCTGTATATACATTGATAAGGGTTATAGTTATATATTGTATTGCTGTCCCCACCATTTGAAACATGCATTGTTATAGTTTAAAAGAGGTGTCCTTTTTTGTTGAGTGCATAGCATCATTCATAATTGTTCTTTTTGGGGGGGACATATAGAAACACCAGATAGTGTCATTGAGGATGCTGAGATGATGCGGGCGGAGTCACAGCAGGGTGGTGTGGTACCTGATGGGGAAGAAGATCGGTTAGCCAAGATTTCTGAACATGATGGAGATCATAATGAGGATGAGGATAAGGAGGAAGAGTACAAGTTGTTAGCAATGATGAAACAAGATGAAAATGGAAGTAAGCTATATAAGCATGATTTTAATTGTAACTCAATTTATAAATACTGACTGCATGACATTCATATTACGTGTATGTAGTACTGACACAAACTTTATATTCATTATTTTATTAATTATTATAGCAACTGCCACAATGCAATGGAACAACTGGTACAGGGGTACACTGTATGTAAGAGCTCCTAACAGATGTGGAATTTCACGAATCCAGAGTTATCACAGCAATTGCTATGAAGATCGCGTCTTCCAATTTTATCACAGATGTCCACTTCAACTCTACTTCTATCACTGCTATTGGACGGGCTATCGTAATTATTATGATGGTGTCCTTAATGCGAGATGTGCCAATCACTACTTGATGAATGGCATATACAGCACATACAGCTATCATCACCGCGACAGGCGCTTTAGCTTCTTGTGCTGTCGTTCTCGACGCCATTACAGCAGATATTTAAGGCTGAGTGGATTCATTAACTACTGGGACGCATACATGAACTATGGTGTTGGATCAGGGTATGCATTCACTGGAGCATACAGTTACCATAGCAATGCAAGAGAGTGAGTAGATCATGATGCAGATAGAGTATGCTAATGTTATTGTTTCTTTATATGTATGTACATACAGAGACCGTAGGTGGAGGATTTACTACAGCAATTTCTATCGTTGCGGTCAGTAGCCATTCGGCCCGGCTCAATCAACAAATGAGCAGAACAATTTACTGTCATTATACGTAGTGAAAGAAACTCAGTAGAGAATATTAGTATACTTATTTTAGTCAAACAAGTGTAGATCATTGTTGTAGTTTCATGAAGTAAAAGCAATCGTAATCTTAATTTGAATGCTAAAAGTTGGATGAGGATAACTGCATGGCTGAACTCGTGAATATAAGCCGGTCCAGATGCATGCCAGTCTGAGACTATAATTGAGTCATGGAACTGCTGGCTGCATTACTATATAGTATAGAAATAAAGCTGTGGCTATATGGCTTAAGGCTAGCTACATGCATTATGGGTAGCTACATGCATTATGGCTAATCTTATAATGAAGGGTTCAAATCAGTCTAATAAAAATTAATACCAAGTTATATTAATAAGGGAGGGTTAGTCTCTGAATTACATCCGCCCCATTCAGATTGATGGCTACCAAAAGCGGGACCAAAAGAGAAGGTAGACTCTATGCATTTTAGTATAGCTGTATAGGCACCTTGACTGAAGGTTATGGCTTATTTTGATTTATGTAGGTGAACCAATAGACAACTCTATACTCCAAGGTAATATCTGAGTAATCTGACTGGTTATTGAGATTTTTTGAAGATGATCTATTAGAATCTACCCTCCATAATAATTATAAATAGATCAAGATGCTTTGATTGAAGTAGTCAGAGCAACCAAGGAGATCAATGATTGGAATGCATTAGCCTTGCTACTGGGACTGGAAAGGGCGAAAATAAAGAAGATGGACCAATCATCTAACCATTTTCACTTTGATATTGTACAGCTATGGTTTGATACTGGTAAGGCATCCTGGGCCGCACTGGTGGACGCCTTACGTGACCCTCTGGTTGATAAATTCGCTTTGGCTAATAAAATTGCTGCAAGCCATAAAGGTATTAAATGAAAACCAACAAAGTATATACCAATGTTATTGCGATCTGTTTATAGTGTCAAAAGAAACACTTCCATCTAAGAGGCCTTGTCGACAGCTCTCTGGAGATTGTTAGTCTCTTCATCGATCATACAGTGACCATTATTTCATATACGCTTTCTATATACTCATATCATAGCATCAGTAGACAACAGTCACCAGGATACCTCCGCCATACATGGTCAGTCAGCCATTTAAATACTCGGTTTCTGTTGTATGTGTTGAGTTGGTATGGCCATTCTCATATATTTATCGACAATATTAATTTTAGTAGATCCTGTATATGAAATATTAATAGCATACTGACAGGCCCTAAATATAGTATCACAATAGTTCAATGTTGCATGGGCAATTTGACCTTTTTACACTCGTTTTATGTTAGAGTTGACCAACTGTATAGCATCATAATGTAATGTCCTGGCCACATGCAAGTGTCATATTGTAAATCTGGCTTAACACTGGGAGTTATTGTGTTTTTATTAAGTCTTTCTTTTGAAGGAACTGAGAAATCAATTACTGTACTGAAGGAAGAGTTCAGCAAACAATCACAAGGTACTGTTATTTATGCTATAAACGTTTTTTAATCTTCCTAATTATTAATTAGTTTTGGAAAAGATTAAAGAAGACAATATCAGGCTCAATGATGAAAATGCCAAACTTAAAAACGACATTGACAAGGTTAAAGATGAAAATATCGAACTAAAGAATAAAGTCAATTCCATAATGGATGGTGAGGTCAAGTGGCATTTATCATTTTTAATAAGTTAAACATGTTTATTTACAGAGAAAAAGAAATTAGAAAGAAATGGTAAACGAAAATTAGCAGAAAAGGACAGAGCAATAGAGTCAATGAGAGAGGAGTTTTCAAGAACGAAAGAGCAACTCAAAGGTATTTGTTAGTTTTTTGATAGATTGTAATGTATGCACATCACATTTTGAATTTTTAGACTTTCTTGTAAAGTTTAAACAGCTTTCAGAAGGGGACCTAGTTGATCTTGTGAGTCAGTAGTTTATTTCTACGTTGATTCTATTCCTGAAGTGAAATATTTAAGTATCATGTAGTTTTGCTCTGTAAAAACAGATATGCATGAGCTTGTATATGAAATTGCTATTCGCATATGCCTTTATAGAGTAAGATGATGCTAGCTGAAGCAAAAAAAGGAGACGTTAAGGAAGTTAGAAGGCTAGTTCTCCTTGGAGCTGATGTTACTCATTCCACAGATGAAGTTAGTAATATATAAAGTATAATTTTTATTTAATAGAAGTTGATTTTGGTATTTTTATATACTTTACTGTAGAAGCGGCATACTGCTTTACATTTGGCATCCAAAGCAGGCCACACAGCTGTGGTTCGAGTCCTCCTGTCCCATGGAGCACCTGTGAACAAAGAAGACAGTGTTAGTACTCCATCCATAAAACATGTGTATAGTTAATGATATCAGTGTTTGTTATATTTATAGGATGGTCTCACTTCTCTACACTTGGCCTCTAAGCATGGCCACAATGAGGTTGTAGATATACTGCTGACTAATGGGGCTACTGTGGACATCAAGGAGAAAGTATATTTTTCAACACATCACAGCCTATATAATTAGAATATAACACTTGTGAACGCATATTATGTTGGAATAGATTCATAGTTATGGAAAATTTAGTCTCGAAGGTGATCAAATCACTTGTGTAATATTCTAAAATCAGGCTTTATGGTGTTTCTAACTTACTTTACTTTTGATTGGATACTTGATCTCCCGTAGACATCAAAAGACACGCCCCTTCACTTTGCCAGTGTTGGAGGGCATACTGAAGTTGTCCAGGCATTGCTACTCAATGGTGCTCAACCTAATGTGAAAACTGATGTACGTTCTTCCATTGTAGTCATATAGCAATTCTATTGGATATATTTTACATATGCAGCGAAACCAAACTCCCCTCCATCGAGCTGCTGAAGGAGGCCATGTTGAAGTAATGAAACTGTTGCTTAACAATGAGCCAAAAGCCTTTGTCAATGTAAAAAATCAGGTCAGTCAGTTCTCTCTGGTATACTAAATACTAAATGATATTCTTCTGTTATAATAGTTTAACAATACCCCACTCCATCTTGGATCAGCCAAAGGACATGTTGAGATTGTTAAAGCATTACTAGCTATTGGTCAAGCTAAAGTGGATATCACTAATTGGGTGAGCTTTATATCAACTAATACAGTACAACCTCCGATAGTGGACACTCCGAGAAAGGGACATAGTATAATAAACCTCTCAACAAAGGACACTTGTCCGTGTCCCAAATACACTTGCCTAATACATTTTTATCCTCCGAGAAAAGGACAACTTCTCTATAAAGGACAAAGCACTTCAGTTTATATAGTGTCCCAAAGTGTCCTTTATTTGGAGGTTCCACTGTATAGCACATAATATAGCACTGGTTTGACACTGTTGGATTGCCTTACTGGCCAAGATATATATTAACAGTAACAACATATTGAGTACCTTATTCTCACTATTAATTTATGTACTTAATTCAGCAATTAAGAAAAAAAATTTTTGCGATTAGTGTATACTAAAGTTAGCATTTCATAATTGACTAATAGTTAATCAGCTAATAGCTGTTCTATATTTAGCAAAAATTACATAACCGCTAAAGGCACTATATTTAGTACTGGCAATTGATAGTGAGAATAAGTTATTATACTGATATCAGTACGGAGAACAAACAAGTATACTTTTTTTCTTAAAGCAACTCAAAACTGCTTTGCATGAAGCGTGCCAAAGAGGTCGAATTGAGGTGGTCAGGCTGTTGCTGGCACACAATGCTCCTGTTTCTGTTAAAGACCAGGTATATATAGTATCACTGACTGTATATATACTGAGGTGTAATGCATTTTATTCACTATTATAGTCTGACCAATTGCCATTGCACATAGCTCTACTACAGAAGCATACCGATATTGCCAGATTGCTGATATCAGCCGGAACTGATGTGACTTCACAAGACAAGGTACGCAATGTTGGTATGTTGATTAGTATTAATTAACTTAATTAGTGGCCTTTAATTCAATGATACATCAGTTTGGACAGACACCTGCTATGATTGCCATTGTATTCGATCTACAAGATATACTGCCATCCATCGGAGCAACGAGAAAGGAAGACATTAATAAGGTATGCATGCATAATAAAATATACAATATGCATGGCTTCTGATGCTGATCAAGGAGTTCTAAATTATCACTGTTATGATCTATTGTAATGCACATGTTTTTTGTAGTATCAATTGCCTCCAACATGGAAGGCAGAATTAGACGAGGAAGAGCCGGAACGGATTATTTTTATAAACAATATTACAGAACATAAACAACATGTTAGTTTATAGTGTGGGGAGATTATGGTAAATTATGATATTTTTTTTTATACAGGAACATCCTAATTCTAAAGCATCCTATTAAAAAAAATATTATTGATTATTATTATTATTATTATTATCATTATTAGAGGAAAAAAAATGATTTTTTTATTCGTAATTAATAAGACACGTGACCACAATTGCTGTGCACCACGCCCAATTAGGTAATTCGCTCGCCCTCTATGCAGCTCATCAGCAAAATTTCGATTATCTGGATTGGCACTTTGGCAGAAAAAGACTAGAACTTCTAGCAATTATTATCCTCAAGTAGATCTAGAGTTGGAATCTCTTTAACCATATGGCTATGGAACGCAAAGGTTTCCAAGACAAGTCATACATTTTCCAATAATTTGTTGTTGCATTGAATGATTGCCAGTATGAATAATGGCTATTTATATTTTTTAGCAGGTAATGATGTGGACAGCTCCATTCTAGGTATTTATTTTATAATCATTACTTCATCTTTACCAATAATTATCTCATATAATATAATATATAGGTCAAGATGCATTGATTGAAGTAGTCAGAGCAACCAAAGAGATTAATGATTGGAATGCATTAGCCTTGCTACTGGGATTGGAAAGGGCGAAAATAAAGAAGATGGACCAATCATCTAACCATTTTCACTTTGATATCATACAGCTATGGTTGGATACTGGTCGGGCATCTTGGGCTGCACTGGTGGATGCCTTACGTGACGATTTGGTCAATAAAGTTGCTTTGGCTAATGAAATAGCTGCGAGGCATAAACCCACTTTGCCACAGGAAAATGGTTAGTACAATCAACTTCATTTGTATCAGTTATTTATTTGTTTATTATTATAGTATCTGACACAGCCAATAACAGTCATAACAGTGGTAACCCAATTGTCCAATCAGGTTCATAATCAAGTTTATCGCTGCTAACATATCTTGTGATAAACTAACTATAACACATACCATGAATAGTTATATAATATTATATTATAGCATATTGACTAAAACTATGCCACATGCATGCAGCCAACAGAGTGAGGTTTTACCATTGTTGTATTCAACTGCAGCCACGGGGGTAGATGATTTATTGCTATTCAATTTATAAGTGCATCCGCTAATTTTGACTTTAATTAAATTAATTTCAGTGCAACACTGATTCATGCATATAGTCTGTACTATATCTTTAGTTAAGAATTGTTTTATTTAGGAAATGATGAGCTTACTAAATTGAAAAAGGAGTTCAGTGAACAGGAACAAAGTACAAATACTGTTCTATAATATTTCAGTGTTTTACCTATTAAGTATGACATCATGCAGCACTCAAGAAGTTGCAAGAGGAAAATGCCCAGCTGATGACAAAAAATACTGAACTCACACAACAAGTGAAAGAGGGTATAGGCATGAATGTGAACCATATATTTGGAATAGTATTGGTCAGTCTTACAATATAGCTAATAACGAAATCAAGAAGAAAAGTCAAGAAAATGAAAGAAAATTATCTGAGAGAGAGAAAGCAATTTCGTCCATGAGAGAAGAGTTTAATAGAATGAAAAAGCAACATCAAGGTACCAGCGACAATTAGGTTAACTGACCCACGTAATTCATTACATTCAATTTAGAATTCCTTATTAAATTTAAGCAAGTTTCAGAAGGAGAATTACTTGAACTTGTGAGTAAAACTGTAATAGTATATGATATTGTAATTTGAGATGATATTTTACATACTGTTGTATAAGTATATATATAGCTATTTTAGTGTAGTATATACCAACTGCCATATACTTGCTATTGAACTCTGTAGAGTAAAATGATGATGGCTGGAGCTAATAAAGGAGATAGAGATGAAGTCAGCAAGTTAATTTTACTTGGAGCTAAAATTGAATACACCAATGAAGTTAGTTATAACCATGAGTATAGCCTTCCATATTAGCGATTTCCACAATGCAGAACAAGCATACTGCTCTACATTTGGCATCCAAAGCGGGCCACACAGCTGTTGTTTTAGCTCTGCTGTCTCATGGAGCACCTGTGAATGTCAAAGATAATGTATGAATATCATTAACTACACTATAATAATTAGTTTAAAATTCATACATAACTGATAATACAGGATGATTTTACTCCCCTGCATTTGGCTTCTAAGCAAGGCCACACAGAGATAGTTGAATTACTACTGTCTCATGGAGCCTCTGAATTTATAGATGCCAAGGAAAAAGTGAATAATTATCATTTCTAAATGATATACCATGCAGTGTTAATATTACAAATTTTAATACCTTCCATAGACGTCGTTCCAGACTTCTCTTATTTTAGCATCAATTGGAGGACATAGTGGAGTTGTAGAGGTGCTCTTAGCTAACGAAGCCAACCCCAATGTCAGAGCTGATGTAAGTAATAGCTATATAGGCGGCTATTATTGTTAACAGCATGAATAACTATGATTTGAATTACATAGAGAAGGCAAACTTCTCTTCATCGGGCAGCTGAAGGAGGTCATGATGAAGTAGTAAAACTATTGCTTAACGGAAAAGCTTCTGCTAATGTTAAAAACCAGGTTTTTATGCCAAATATGTAGCAATACTTTTGATTATCTCTTTATAGTTTAGTAATACTCCACTCCATCTTGCATCTTCTAAGGGAGCTGTGAAGGTTGTCGAGTTACTGAGTAACTATTGGCCAGGCTAAAATTGACACTACTAATTCAGTAAGTCCAGACATGCAAACTCAGTTAACTGAACACATAATGTCAGCACTCGTGCAGATCACTTTCATATCTATAGGCAGGCTATATAGGGATCGATGCTTAGTAACATATTTTATGCTTATTATACTGATGTATAGGAACAAAAAACTGCTTTACATGAAGCATGTCAAAGAGGTCGTATTGATGTGGTCAAATTGTTACTGGCACACAGAGCTCCTGTGTCTGTCAAGGACCAGGTATAAATTGTGTGATACATAGTTTGATTCAAGGCAACTGTTTCAATCTTTACTTTTAGCATGGCCAGTTACCATTGCATATAGCTCTGCTTCAGAAGCATACTGATATTGCCAAGTTACTGATAGCAGCTGGAACTGATGTGACTTCACAAGATGGGGTATTTTTTTTATAATGCTCCCATAAACGTACATTAATTATTTGTGTGAATTTAATTGATAATTAATTTAGTTTGGTCAAACACCTGCTCTGATTGCCACTGTATTCAATCTCCAAGATATACTGCCATCTATTGGAGCAACAAAGGAAGAAATGGATAAAGTATGTATATTATTATAAAAGTGCATGATGCTGGGCTAATTATTTCTGAGCTTTCATTTTAAATAGTATCGATTGCCCCCAACATGGGAAGCTGTATTGAGTGATGAAACTCCAGAACAGATTGTATACGAAAACTGTTTTTCAAAAAAGCAAGAAGATGTAAGATACACATGAGTAATTCTTGTTCTACTCATCAACTGTACAAGTATATATACATGTACTTTTCAGCTATATAGCCACACCCTTGTATACAAGGAAGTGTCTGGACTCATGATGCAGCATACTCAAAACTTTTGGCTGTATCAAAAATTGCTGATAGCACCGGCACAATCAATGGATTACTTCACACACGTGTATTGCATTTAGTAACGTCATGTGCCCACGATTACGTACGTATTTCAAGCCACACTGCTGTGCTTGTGCGTCCAGACCCTTCCTTGCATGTATGTGAAAAGTCTAGCCAGCTAGACTATATGTTTCATACCATTATCAATTTAAGTCAAGTCAATTCTAACTTAATTAATGCTGATTTTTTTTTTTTATCTTTATTATATAGGAACATCCAAATCGTACCTACTGATTAAAGACTGATCGATACCTATAACAGAGTCCTTAATAATTCTTTTTTAAAATTAGATCATGGACAGTTTTGTGTGTAGTATTTTTTTTGCTGTTTTCCGATAAAGCTAATGCTTATTTTAATTTGACTTAAACTAGATATTTAAAATTCAAATTATAAACATAAGCAAAGGTGGTTGTAAACATGAATAATAGCATATGTTGCTGAGTTTACCATAACTGTACAACATTCACATGATTACCAAGAAAATATGAATATGTCTATATACAAAAATATAGGAATTATAGATCTACATTAACCGGGACTAACAGCTGTATTAATTGAGCCCCGGCTATTCTCATCCTTAATGAAACCAATGTTGCCAGATTACGCAATCATTATGTTGGTATATTTATGTTGATTGCATGGTATATGTCCCACCTAAACTTGATCAATGGCGGTGAGATACATTAATCATGTAATTAATGCATTACTATACTTAATTTGTGGCCTTTAATTCATGATATAGTTGGACATGACCTGCTATGATTGCCATTGTGTTATAGATTTACAAGATTTGCCATCCATTAGAGCAACGAAAAAGGAAGATGACGGCATGCATTCAGTAATAAGCTATGCCGGCATCATGTTATAATTTATATGGTGTGTATTTTTAAAGTATCAATTGTTTCCAACATGAAAGGCAGAATTAGACAAGGAAGCAAGAGCCGGAATGGATTATTTTTATAAATACTGAAAATTACAGAAAAGGAACAACACGTTTATTATGGATTACTCCAGTGCATGGCATATCATGCGTTCATATTTTATCCACTTTTAATGCAGGAACACCTAAAGCATCATCCTATTGAATGATAAGCTGTGCTGCCGGGAGCATGCAGTGCATGTATTTTTAGCTAGTAAAATGAAAAAAAAATTTAATGTTTTTTTTGTAGATCTAAATGAAAAAAAAAAAAAAAAAATTAGGATCACGTGATCAACATGTGGTATAGATCTATCGACCACGCCACATACACACCCGTGCCACACCTAAAAACAAAATGCCACAATCCGGATAACAATACCAGTTTCAAAGAATATATTTATAATCATTGCTTCAGTTACAATGAGCCGGCCAGCTAAGCAGTAATGTTTATATCAGAAATGCTTAGCTATCATTAAAAAAAAAAAAGGATGCAGCTATTTTACTGAGGATGCAGCTATTTTACTGAGACTGATCTAGTCATGGCTGTGGAAGTAATTGGTACTCACAGTTGCCAAGGTTTGAAGAAATCATATAGTGTATAAGGCATTTATTCAATCTCTTTTTTTGCAGCAGATCATTGTAGCGATGTTGATAGCTCCATTCTCAACGGTATATAGACTTATTTATGCAACTTATTTTTTACTGTAATACACCATAAAAGGAATTATTAGCTCATGCTACGGTCTAGCTCTTCAGTAATCTTTCAGCAGTATTTAAGGTCCCCCGAAGCGCGTGGGTGGAGGCATTCACAAAACGGGTTTTCACTCACCAAATCTTTGATGTAGGCTGTTTGGATCAAT
>JAYJLX010098114.1:0-22184 GCA_036873525.1 Chalinula nematifera
AGGAGTTTTTGTTTATGTCCTCACTATTAGAGCAAGCAATCGTAGACGCTAAAGCGTTGAAGGAAGCCGCTATGAAAAACGCGGAAGCCACCATTATTGATAAGTATTCCGAAGAGGTTAAGTCAACTCTTAACCAGCTTCTTGAGCAAGATGAATTGGCTGATGCCCTTGCTGGTCTTGGCGGCGCTGATGAGCCTACTGCTGATGCTGAAGCTACCATGGACGAAGAAGTCGAAAAAGACGAGATTGCAGAAGGTGTTCCTGATGCCTTTACTGAAGATGTTGCAGAGCTTGACGGCGTAAACGAAGGAGACGACGCACAAGTTACTATCGATTTTAAAGAACTCGCAGAAGCACTTAATCAACTTCGCGAAGGCGTCGAAGAAGAAACACTTAACGAAGAAGGCTATGATTGTATCAAAGACATGATGGCTGAAGGTATGTCTCGACAAGAAGCAATCGCTGAATGTAAAAAGATGGGTATGCTTGAAGAGGCAGAAGAAGAAGAGCCAATGGACGAAGAACTTGAACTTGACGAAGAGTCCATCATGGAAATGGTTTCTTCTATGCTTTCAGAAGAAGACGAAGAAACTCTTGAGGAAGCCGAAGAAGATGATGACGTTATGGAAGAGGGCGAAGAAGATGGAGAACTTTACGAAGAACTCTCTGATGCTCTCTTAGAAGCAATTATGGAAAAACTTACCGTAGACATGGGTGCTACGCTCTCTGGTTGGGCTGGTCGTTCTGACGACGACATGAAGCACCAGATGGAGCTTGAGATGGCACATCGCCGCAGTACCGATGTCGCAGAAGAACTCGAAGCACTTAAGAAGGCTCAAGAAGAGCTAGTGTTTGAGAACAAGAAATTAAAAGAAAATCTTTCTAACTACCAAGAAGTAGTTAATTCACTTAAGGAGAATGTGCAGGATGTAAATCTTAGTAATGCACGACTCCTTTACACCAACCGCACGCTGAGAAATACCTCCCTGAATGAGCGACAAAAAGAAAGAATTGTCGAAGCGATTTCTAAGGCTGGTTCGGTTGAGGAAGCAAAGACAATCCACGAGACCCTTCAAAGCACAGTGGCGTCCACTCCCAAGAGAGGACCACAATCACTAAGCGAAGCTATCACCCGTCCGACTTCCGTTATCCGTGCATCTCGCAAGGAAGAACCCAAAGCGGATCCTTTCACTGCGAGAATGCGTAAACTAGCAGGTATAAACTAAATCAAATTTAAGGAGGATTTATAATTATGTCTAGTATTGTTGAAAGATTGACCGAAGGCGTTGTCAATCGTGATATGCGTGCTGAGTCCCACGCTCTTCTATCTAAGTGGAAGAAGACTGGTCTCCTAGAGGGTCTTGAGGGTGAGCGTCAGGCTAACTCCATGGCTCGTCTCCTTGAGAACCAAGCCAAGGAGCTACTCCGTGAGGCAAACACCATGTCTTCCGGTGATGTCGAAGGCTTCGCTGCCGTCGCATTCCCTATCGTTCGCCGCGTTTTCGCTGGTCTTATCGCCAACGATCTCGTCAGCGTTCAGCCCATGAGCCTACCTTCCGGTCTCATCTTCTTCCTCGATTTCACTTTCTCTGCTGATCTCGGTGGAAACACCAGCACTGACCCCTCCCGTTTTGGCAACACTTTTGCTAAGTCAATCTACGGTACCGATCAGGTTGGTTCTCAGGTTACCGGTGGTGTTGACCTAGTTGACGCTCGCGCTGGTGACCTTGCCGGTCCCCGCACTTCTGCGCGTGGTTACGCTTACGCTAGCCCCACTGGTTCTTCTGTTGTCTCTGCTTCTGCAGGTGCTACTCTTCTTGCTGTTGATGGCTTCAAGATTGGCGAAGGCGACGATGCTGATAGAAGAGCAATCCAGTACGATCCAGACATTCTTGCTTTCTCTGGTTCCTCTACTGATCACTACGTCCTAAAAGTCAGTGTTCCAAAGGTTACCACTGGTTGGACAACTGCTGGCGCTTGGGCTAGCTTAGATTACGACAACCTTGCTGCCGTTTCTGCAAGCATCGAAGATCTAGCAAACCTAACTGACGCTACTGGTATTGATTCCAGCAACACCTCTCAGGTTCGTCGTCTTACACGTCGTAACGACGGAAACACTGTTGTTGATCTATTCTTCGTTACTACCGAAGACGTATCTGCAGTTTCAAAGGGTACTTCTGCTACTGCTCAGATGGCTCTTCAGTACCCTCAGCGTGATGCTATCGGTGAAGATGCCAACGTCCGTGGCGCTATCGCTGGATTCACCATGCCGCTAGAGGCTAACGGTGACATCCCCGAGATCGACATCAAGGTCGATTCTATCGCGGTTACCGCTCAGACCAAGAAGCTCAAGGCTAAGTGGACCCCCGAACTCGGTCAGGACCTCAACGCTTACCATAACCTCGATGCAGAGGTTGAGCTTACCAGCCTTCTCTCTGAGCAGATTGCTCTTGAGATTGACCGCGAGATCCTTGCTGATCTCGTTTCTGGTGCTACTGCAGCTACCCGTTACTGGTCACGCGCACCCGGTCTCTTCGTTGACTCCACTGGTGCTGAGATTGGTGCTAACACCAAGGCTCCCGACTTCACTGGTACCGTCAGTGAGTGGTACGAGACCCTCGTTGAGACCATCAACGATGTCTCTGCTCAGATCCACCGTAAGACTCTACGTGGTGGTGCTAACTTCGTCGTCTGCGGACCTGAAGTTGCCAACATCCTTGAGTTCACCGCTGGCTTCCGTGCAAGCGTCACTCACACCGACGAGAAGGGCTCCATTGGCGCTCTCAAGGTCGGTGCTCTCAGCAAGAAGTTTGATGTCATCGTTGACCCCTACTTCCTACGCAACGTCATTCTAGTCGGTCGTCGCGGTAGCAGCTTCCTCGAAAGCGGCTACGTCTACGCGCCTTACGTCCCACTACAGACTACTCCCACAATCTTCGGACCTGAAGACTTCGTACCACGTAAGGGTGTTATGACCCGTTACGCGAAGAAGATGGTTCGTCCTGATATGTACGGTCTAGTCGTCGTTCGTGGTCTACTAGGTGAGTCTGGCGCTTGATAGCTAACCAACTCTAAAACCTAAGCCCCCTGCCCTGCGCAGGGGGTTTTTGTTTATGCTCTCACTATTTACTACGATTAGGAGGCTCTATGAATGCCCACAAACTTACAACCACTATCCGAGACTAGTGCAATAATCCTTTCCTCCACTGGTGATCCATCTGCAGTTTCTTCTGCAGTGCCTTTTGGAACTTACAATGATTCAAATTACTTCCTTACAGGAGCGGCAAAACAAGTAGATTTTGTCTATAAACGTCTTGGTGGAGATGTTGTTGATATTGAACTTACAAACGCAAATGTTTATGCTGCATATGAAGAAGCGGTTCTAGAATATTCTTACATCGTGAATATGCATCAGGGCAAAAATATCCTTCCTGATGCTCTTGGAAAAGCAACAGGCACATTTGACCATTTAGGAGATTCTGTCTCTGGTCCTTCTGGAGTAAATCTACAGTATTCAAAGATTACCCTCTCCTATGCAAATAAAGTTGGAGATGCCGTTGCAACTATGGCTGGCTTTGGTGGCACTACACCGATTTATTCTGCTTCGTTTACAACTGTTAAAAACCAGCAAGATTATGATCTTCAATCAATTATCTCATCTTCTTCCGCCTCTGGCGTTGATGATACTGGTGGTGCTGTACCTTATGCTGGAAAAGTTGGAGACTCCAGAGTCATAATCGATAAAGTTTTTTATCGCTCTCCAATCGCGATGTGGCGCTTCTATGGCTACTATGGTGGCATAGGTGTTGTTGGTAATTATTCTACCTACGGACAGTATGCTGACGATTCTACTTTTGAGATTGTGCCAACTTGGCAAAACAAACTCCAAGCAATTATGTACGAGGATTCTCTCTATACAAGAACTTCTCACTACTCATTTGAGATTATTGATAATAAGTTGAGACTATACCCAACTCCTCGTGGTGATGATAACTTTGCTGGTTATCTTGACCGAATCTGGTTTAGATTCAGAATTGCAGATAACTCATGGGGTGAGAATGGAGATACAAATACAGGCGTAAATGGCGTCAACAATATCAATACTCTTCCATTCGACAATATTCCATACGAAAACATAAACTCTATGGGTAAGCAATGGATTCGCAACTATGCTCTCGCACTATGCAAAGAGATGCTGGGACAGATTCGTGGTAAGTTCCAGACTGTACCAATTCCCGGTGAGTCAGTCACTCTCAACTACTCTTCGCTTCTATCTGAGGCACAAAAAGAAAAAGATGATCTACGACAGAAGCTAGTAGATATGCTAAAAGAAATCGAATACCCAGAACTAGCAAAGAAAGAACAAGAGAAGGTCGCGGCAGCAGAAGAAACTCTTCGTCGCTCTCCGCTACCTATCTTTGTAGGATAAATAAATGTCAGATAACGAATGGTCCAGACCAGCATCGCCACCGCCTCCACTGTTTCTTGGCAAGAAAGAGCGAGACCTTGTTAAGCAAGTCAATGACGAACTTGTAGAAAAAGTTATTGGACAGCAGATACTCTACTATCCTATTGATATGGAGACAACAAATTTCCATGACCTATATGGAGAGGCAATAGAAAAAACATTCTTGCCTCCTGTTAGAGTTTATGCTCTTGTTAAATTTGATCAAGACGATACCTCATATTTGGATTCTGTTGGTATTGACAATATGTCAGAAATTACAATTCATTTTCACAAGCGCAGACTTACTGAAGACCAAGACCTATTTGTAAGAGAAGGCGATTTTGTTCTCTACGGAGACCTTTATTATGAAATCATGGCACTATCTTCACAAAGAAGACTGTTTGGGCAAGTAAACCAAACATTTGAAATCTCTGCTAAATGTAAGAGAGCACGCAAGGGACTATTCGATGCTACCTAATAACTTTGATTTTGCACAACTACCAGAAGATAGGGACAACTTTACTCTCAAAGAGATAGGATTGCTTGCTTCTCGTATTGAAGATATTGATTACGCCATGGTATCTTGGCTAAAAGAAGACCTTGATTTGTCTACTTTAACTAATGAAGGATACAAGCGTACCCCCGTTTTGTGGCAGACACCAGAAAGAGCATTTCAAATTAAGAACAACAAAGATTTGAGAGTTCCTGACGATCATAGCTCAGGAGCGATTACACTTCCTGTTATTACTATCGAAAGAACAGGGATAGTTAAGGACCCAGCAAACAAAGGTTCATTCCAAGCCCATCTATATTCAGATAAGAAAAATGGCAGAACAGGTCGAATGGTTATTGCTAAAAGAATCAAACAAGATAAAACAAGAAACTTTGCTGTTGTAGGAAATACAAGAACGAATAGTAGTGGTACACGACAAAAGTTCTTTCCAAGGGTAAACAAAAAGGTAGTTATAGAAACTCTTTCAATACCTATCCCCATCTACGTCAATCTTGATTACAAAATCATAGTAAAAACAGAATACCAACAGCAGATGAATGACCTTACTCAGCCGTTTATGACGAGAACAGGACAAATAAATTCGTTTGTAATGCGCAGGAACGGTCATCTTTATGAAGCATTTATCGACCAAGGCTTCACCCAGTCAAATAATGTCTCAAATCTCGGAGAGGACGAAAGACAATTTACTAGTGAAATTAGTATAAAAGTTTTAGGATACCTTATAGGCGAAGGCAACAGTGATGATAGACCTATTGTTACAAAAGAAGAAAGTATAGTTGAAGTTGCATTCCCCCGTGAGTCTGTTGTTCCAGCAGGAAATGATAACTTTTTTATGGACTAGTGATATCCTGAAGTGTTTTGGAAATCAACCTTACTATTTAAACTATGATTGATAATGCTTTCTAGCATATTTTATAAAGTGAGGAATAACTAATGCCCGTAAAAAGTTTTAAATTTGTGTCTCCCGGTGTGTTTATCAACGAAATTGATAACTCATTCCGCCCCCGTAGACCTGATACTATTGGTCCAGTAGTCATTGGACGCTCTGTCAGAGGTCTTGCAATGCAGCCTGTGAAGCTAGAATCATATTCTGACTTCCTGACCATGTATGGAGATACTGTCCCCGGTAACGCTGGTGGCGATGTCTACCGTGATGGCAACTATCAGTCGCCAATGTACGGTACTTACGCGGCTAAGGCTTTCCTTAATGCTTCTGTTGCCCCTGTAACTTACATGCGCCTTCTAGGCTCAGAACATGCCAACGCAACTGCTGCTGGCAAGGCTGGTTGGCAGACCACTGAAAGCCCAGATGCTCAGACATTTGCACAGCTAAATCTATACTTTAGTGGTATGCCATCCAGCGGGCAAGATTTGGTGGTTGACTCGGCTGATGGCGACTACAAGGTTGAATTTGACAGCAGTGGTGCCACTGATACTACTTTTGACGCCAACAGAACAGCATCAGTTGATGTTGCTACAGTAGACACTACTGTCACTGCTGTTGGAGATGCTTTAACCACTTTGTTTGGTTCTGCTCTTTCAAATTATACTGTAGTCAGTGGCTCAGGTACAGACGGCGTAATAATAAGATCTAAGGTTGGACTTAATCACGCAGACTTTAATGTTTCCACCGGATCAGCAACCGATGCAGCAAACCTCACTGGTACAGCAATCGATGGCGCAGGTACACTAACCGATAACGGTGGTGCTTATGGTCTCTGGGTATTCCCATCAAGCTCCAACGATACTTGTGGAACTGGTGGCAATAACACTGATAATCTTGGTTCAGCAATGCTCAGTGCAGTTTGGTATATGGACGAAGACAGCCAGATTCGCCTTTCCGGTTCTCTTGCGAACAGCGCAGTCAAGGCAGAAGGTATTGGTATGATTATTGAGTCTGATGCAAGCGGTCTATTTACTGCCACAATCAAGGGCTCCAAAGCTTCAACTGATACCGACGAAAAGTTTGCTTTCAATTTTGATGATACTAATCAGCGCTTCGTCCGCAAAGTTTTTAACACCAACCCACAACTCGTTAATGGTGGCAATTTTTATGCAACATCACTAGAACGCAATTACTGGCTTGGAGAGACATTCGAGCAGGAACTCCGCGAAGGTCAGAGTGGGATTGGCTCTATCACCGGTAGCACTGGAGACGAAATTCAGTCCAAGAAAATGTTTGGTGTCATTCTTCCAATCAGAAATGGTTCTAGCGGTCCTGACTCCATGAGACTTGGAACTCAGGAAGCAGAAACTGGCTGGGTTATTGGTCAGGACATCGGTGATGCTGGCTCTTGGGTACCAGAGCAGGCTTATAAGTTATTTAAACTCAAGGGTCGTGGACATGGCGAGTGGTTACACAAAAATGTCAAGATTTCAATCGAGAAGATTCGCTACTCCGGTACACAGACCAGTGATTTTGGCACCTTCTCAATTGTTCTTCGCTCATTGACTGATGCCGATGCCAACCCCGTCGTTCTTGAAAGATTCGACAATGTAACTCTAGACCCACGCTCACCAAACTATATTTCAAGAGTTATTGGCGACCAGTATTACCAATGGAATGAGACCGAGAGAAGGCTAAGACTATACGGGGAGTACCCAAACCAGTCCAAGTTTGTATACGTTAGCGATATAAACGAAGGTAACATTCAGAACGCCAACTCGCTCGTACCATTCGGTTACTACGGTCCACCTAATTTCACATCAATAACAGATTGGAGTGGCTCTGTAAGCGATAATGCAGTAAGTAGCAGATACATTGACGCAGCAAACAATTTTGGTGCCGGTTTCGATGGTCTTCTTTCTGGCTCAACTGGTAATTTCACTGGCTCACTACTTTGGCCAGCAGTTAGATTACGCCATTCTGCTTCAGATGGTGGTCTTTCTGACCAGACCGACGCTTTCTTTGGTATGCAGACCACAAGAACTCGTGGCAGTAGCCGTGGTGACAGATCGGCTATTGACTACCACAGAAGATGGATTGCTGAAGCTGGCAACTGGGGCTCCGTTGCGGGTGCTGTAGAGCAAGAATACATCTTCACCATGGATGATATTGTAACAAGCAGCGTTGGTGCTTACTACTCCTCTGGCTCAAGAGCATCAGAGACAAGTTACACCGCTCAATCAGGGAAAACATACAAGAACCTTATTGACCTCGGTTACGATAAGTTCACAATGCCTCTATGGGGCGGCTTCGACGGCTTCGATATTACTAAGCCAGATCCTCTTTACAACACAGGTATTGATGATACTGCAACCGATACCACAAGCTATGTTTACAACACTTACAAGAGAGCAATTGATACAGTTGCTGACCCAGAGTTTGTAGACATGAACTTACTTACAGTTCCCGGTCTTACAAAAGAAGGTCTAACTACACACATGGTTGATGTTTGTCAAGCACGAGCAGATGCTCTCGCACTAATTGATCTCCCCGGTGTTTACTTGCCAGCACATGAAAAGTACGAAGCAGATATTGCCGACCGTCAGACCAAGAGTCCATCACAGGCAGCGAACGATCTTCGCCAGCGCCAGATTGACTCATCCTACGGTGCTACATTCTACCCATGGGTACAGACTGTAGACGAAGGCACTGGTCAGGCACTATGGATTCCGCCTACTGTCGCCATGATGGGCGTCCTTGCAAGCTCCGAGAGATCATCACAAATCTGGTTTGCTCCAGCAGGCTTCAACAGAGGCGGTCTTTCCGACGGCGCAGCAGGCATCCCTGTTACAAGCGTTTCTCGCAGACTAACTTCCAAAGAGCGCGATGTTCTTTACGAAGCACGCATCAACCCGATCGCCAGTTTCCCAAGCACCGGTATCGTAGTGTTCGGTCAGAAGACCCTACAGGAGCGCCCATCTGCTCTAGACCGCATCAACGTGCGTCGTCTAGTCATCTACCTCAAGAAGCAGATCTCCATTCTTTCTACTCAGATTCTCTTTGAGCAGAACGTACAGGCAACTTGGAACCGCTTCAAGGGTCTCATCGAACCATTCCTTGCAAACGTCAAGACTCAGTTCGGTATCACTGATTACCGTCTCATTCTAGACGAGAGCACCACAACACCTGACCTTGTAGACCAGAATGTTGTGTACGCTAAGATTATGATTAAGCCTGCTAGAGCAATCGAGTACATCGCTATCGACTTCATCGTTGCTTCAACCGGCGCATCATTTGACGACTGATAATTGGGGGCTTTTGCCCCCACCTACTACTTACTTATGAATCACAGGAGAACCTAAAACATGCCATTCTGGTCAGAAAACTTTGCGGCAGACCGCACCAAGAAAGATCCAAAAAGAAATTTCAGATTTATTGTAGAGTTCGGCGGAATTAACGCTACTCCCGGCGGTGCTGTAGCTTGGTACGCCAAGACTGCTGCTAAGCCCTCTTTTGCTATTGCAAATGCAGAGCACAAGTACCTCAACCACACTTTCTACTACCCCGGTGGAGTTACTTGGAACCCTGTTACTATTACCATGGTTGACCCAGTAGACCCTGATATGTCTGCAACTTTTTCTGACATTATTACACAGGGTGGCTACGCTCCTCCAACCGACACTACCTCTCTTGGTACCATGTCAAAGGCGAAAGCCGCTGCTGCTCTTGGCACTGTTACTGTCACACAGATTGATTCTGACGGTAACCCGCTTGAGACTTGGACTCTTTGGAACCCTTTCATCGAAGATATCAAGTACGGCGACACTCTCGATTACTCAAACGCAGAACTAACAGAAGTATCAATTACTCTCCGTTATGACTGGGCAAGAATTGAGACTACTAACGATTCCAAGGCAGTAAGTTCTGGTGGTCGTGAGTTCTTCAAGGTATAATTTAGACAATAACTAAACGCGAGGTGTAAATTGTCAAGAAACCAAGATCGACTTGGTGGAGTTCAACAGCACGATACAAGCCCTCCAGCCTCTACAGGCGGTGGGCTATCGTTCGTTGTGCCTACTGAGTTTGTAGACCTTCCGTCCCAAGGTCGTTACTATCCAGAGGGGCATCCACTACATGGCGAAGATACAATAGAAATTCGTCAAATGACAGCCAAAGAAGAAGACATACTTACTTCTGCAACTCTATTAAAGAAAGGCATTGCTCTTGATAAAGTTGTTGAAAATATCATTGTAGATAAGAGAATTGATCCAAAAAGCTTACTTGTAGGTGATCGTAACGCGATCATTATTGCCGCAAGAGTTTCAGGCTATGGTTCTGACTACAATGTGACTCTTACATGTCCTGCTTGCAGTACAAAGTCTCAAAATCATTTTAATTTGACTAATGCAGACGTTAATCATGCGGGAGACTATCGAGATATTGGAGTTGTTCATGAAGGTGGCAATATCTTCAGTGTAAATCTTGTTAAATTACAGGGAGTTCAAGTACAGTTTCGCCTAATGGATGGTGAAGATGAAAAGGCTCTTTTGAAGAATGCAAAATCAACTGAAAAATTAGTTACCAAACAGCTTTTTAGAATTATACATTCTGTCAATGGCGACACTTCACCAGCAACTATTCGCTCTTTGGTAGAAAATCTTCCAATGCTTGACACAAGAGTTGTCCGTGCTGCGTATAAGGCTACTAACCCCAACATTGAACTGAACTACAGTTTCTCCTGTGGAGAATGCTCCCATGAACAGGAACTGGAGGTTCCGATTACAGCGGAATTTTTTTGGCCTGACCGATGAATATATGGAAAACATATATGAGCAATTTTTCTTCCTAAAGTATTCAGGTGGATGGAGTTTTTCTGAGGCATACAGCCTACCTATAGGGCTTAGAAAGTGGTTTGTTGAAAGACTCCTGAGACAATTAAAAGAAGAAAAAGAGGCAATTGAAGAAGCTAGTCGTGGTGGTGGGAAAAGTCAAACACTATCAGCAGCAAATCAACCAAAAATACCTTCAAATATGAACTTTTGACTAGACGGGTGCTTGCCCGTCTTTTTTGCTTGTTACCTATTTATTAGGTAAGCGAGGGCTGTTGTATGGCTACTGATTATTCAAAAGAAGAGCTAGAAAGTTTAGAGCGAGCATTAACGGCTCAAAGAGAATATGTCAAAACTACTAAAGAATTAAAAGAAGCCAAAGAAGACTTAGCAGAAGCCCAGCGCGAACTAAACGAATTAGAAAAAGACGCCCGCGAGTTTCCGGTCTATGAAGCCAATTTTCGGGAAGAGAATAAACAACGATTTAAAGATTTAAATGAAATTATCAATACCAAACAAAAAGAGATTGATAAAAACAAGGAAGCCCGCGTTGTAATTAAAGAACTGGGCGAACAAATCGCAGAAGTAAATCGCCTTCGCAGACTTAATAATCAAGATATAAAAGATGAAATTGATGCCTTAGAAAAATCAATTTTAAAACGAACAACAGAGATCACTACCTTAACTGATGTCAATGAACAACTAGAAGAAAAAATAAAATTATCTAAGGAACAGGCAAAACTTGCACAAAAACAACTTATTCTTGATGAAAAAACTAACAACTTAACCAGTAAACAGCGAAGTGATGCTCGCAAAGCCCAAAAGTCCGCGACTGCCGAAGCTCAAAGATTAGAAAAATTACAAGATTTATTGGGCGACACTGATGCACAAGCAAAGATAACTCAAGAAGGTTTGACAGAAGTTTTTAGCTCTCTTGCTAGAGGCGATATCAGCGGCGCAGTTAAAGGCGGAACAAAGCTAAAAGATCTTTTTGGTCAATTATCAGAAGGCGGCGTAAGTATGGGTGATGCCTTTAAGGGCATGAAGGGACAACTCATGAGTGCCCTCGGACCCGCTGCGTTTGCGGCAATTGGCGCGGCAGTAAGCGGGGCTCTTTTCAAAATCACCAAGGCGTCATTTGATTTAGTGGTGCAATTGTCTGATTTAGAAAAATCAGTAATGAAAGCAACTGGTGGCTCACAAGAATTTGCCTCTGTTATGACAAAATCTTTTATGGAGACAAGAAAATTTGCTGGAACAGCCGAAGAGGCAGCAAAAGCACAGACCGCACTATCACAAACGTTTACTGATTTTACAAGACTTGGGGCTGATACGCAGCAACAGCTTGTTCAAACGGGCGCTTTGCTTCAAAGATTAGGTGTGGATGCAGGAGTAACCGCACAAAATACGCAGCTAATGGTAAAGTCTTTGGGTATGACAGCAGAAGAAGCAGGTCGCGCTAATCTAAGACTGGCTGCCCTCGGACAAGATCTTGGTATAGATCCCGCACAGTTGGCGAAAGATTTTGGTTCTGCTGGCGGGCAATTAGCCAAACTTGGCTCAAATGGAGAAGCAGCATTCAAACGCCTCGCTGTCGCTTCCAAGGCTACAGGTCTTGAGATCGGAAAGATTTTGAACATGGTTGAAAAGTTTGATACATTTGAGGGCGCTGCAGAGCAGGCAGGAAAACTAAATGCTGCCCTCGGTGGCAACTTTGTTAACGCAATGGAACTTATGACTGCTACAGATCCAGTTGATCGCTTCAATACGATTAGAGATTCCATTCTTGATGCTGGGTTGGCTTTTGATGATATGTCTTACTACCAACGCAAGTTCTTTACCCAAGCAGCAGGATTAAGTGATGTTTCAGAATTGGCTATGATGATGTCAGGAGACATGGACGCGCTGTCTGGAGATGTTGGCAAAACGTCTGCCGATTACGCCGAGATGGCAGAAAGAGCTAAAGAGTTAGCTAGTTTTCAAGAACTACTAAAATCATCTTTTCAACAACTTATACCAGTTTTAACACCAGTTGTTAAAAAATTTACAGAACTCGCAGGCATTTTCTTTGAGGGCTTGGTTGAGTATGGTCCGACACTTTATAGAGTTTTACAGGGTGCTGCGCTTGCTATAACTGCCATTGGGGTCGGACTCGCGTTTCTGGCAGGTCCTGTATGGGCGGTTGTTGGGGGAGTAACTGCCTTAGTTACCGGTTTATCACTTTTGGCATCATTGGTGTTTGAAACAGCATTTAACCCTCCAAATTTCTTTCAAGGTATGAAAGAGATGTCAAAAGATTTTGGTGATATGTCTGTCAATATCAACAAGTCTACCAAAACAATGCATTCTTTTGGCAATGAAGTTGTGGCGACGGGTAACAAGACCTATCGCCAAACTCAATTAACCAAGAAAGCAATGCCCGAAGTTATGCAAATGACCAACACATCCATGACAAACGAGATAAAGAAAAACGAAATCAATAACGCAATGCTTGGATCAAGTACGGCAACAACAAATGCCATATCAAGTGCAGTCAAGAACTCCACAAACAATACCACAGTCAACAATAATGGACAAGGTGGTGGAGAAACAGGAATTAGCATCAAGTTTGATAACAAGAAGTTTGCCGATCTCTTCGATGTTCAAGTCGAGAAGTCAATTGGCAGAACAGCAAGGAAGGCGGTAATCTAAAATGTCCGAAATCAAATTTAATAGAAACTTTTATTCTCCAGAGCCGGTTGCCGGATATGCAGATGTCAGAAAAGTAACAAATCAAGATGGCAGTGTTAGTTATGTAACTGATTTTAAGTTACCCACTTGGCCAGATGGTTCTGACGCTTATGCTAACAACTATAAAACTTACTTATCGTTTCAAAATATTAGAAATAAAGAAGATATATTTTTCAAAGCTTTTATAACTTCCTATAATGAAAGTTTCACACCTAATTTTAACCCTACTGAAGTATTTGGTAGAACTGATCCAATCATGCAGTACAAGAACACGACAAGAACCATTACTCTTGCTTGGAAAATGCCTGCTGCTTCTGCAGGCGAAGCTTATGAGAACTTAGGAAAAATTGAAAAACTTATAACAATGTTGTATCCAAACTACACTGATGTTCAAAACTCTCTAACTTTAGCAGAAGCACCCCTTGTTCGTTTAAAAGTAATGAATTTGGTTCAAAAAGTTAAAAATCCTGAAAGTACAAAAGATTTATTTACAGAAGAAATTTATAACAAATATAAATCTGAAGCCGATCCCGGTAATGGATTATTGGGAGTAATTACATCCTGCAACATAAACCACAACCTAGAAGGACCTGATGGGGTTTTTCAAAAGCCCGGACAGACCAACACAATATTACCAAAACTTATAGATGTCAATATAAGCTTTACGCCTCTCCATGAAAAAACCTTAACAGGAAACCAAAACGTATCATTATATGGCGCTGCTTTGTCAGGTGAAGATAAAAAAACAGAAAATAAATTAGTAGAAAGTGGCAGATCACTTACGGAATTAAGAGCTATAAAAAAAACGCTTGAGGAAAAACGCCGAGGACAAGCAGCAGCGCAACAAAGAGCAGATAAAGCAGCAGCCAAATATGAAAGAACGCTTAAAAAAGTAGAACGCAGAGGCGGGCTTGAAAATACATCAGAAAGGTTTCAGAGAAAAGCAGCGGAACGTCAAGTTGAAAACGCAATTGCTACCGGCAGAAGTAATGATCTTAATGAAGAAATTGAATCTTTAGACGAACTAATCTAGGATAATACAAATGGCAAGCATAAGAAACAGAAAACAAAGTACAATAGAAAACGATTCAGAACACTATAAAGAGCTTTATGAACGCAGAGGCTTAAAGAGATTGGCTCATTATCCCACTGCCAAGTTAAAGCACCCTACTGTGTCCGAGAGAGCAAACATAAATACTGTCGGACATATATGGGCATATGGTGATAGGTTCTACAAATTGGCAGACCAGTATTACGGAGATGTTCGGTACTGGTGGATTATTGCTTGGTGGAATGGTTATCCAACAGAAGTAAATGTTCAAACTGGAGACTTCCTAGATATACCACTTGACATTGGCGCAGCATTAGACGCCTTGGGGGTGTAGTATGGCTGAACCTGTTTATCCATGGTGTTTATCTGCAGAACAGAGCCCAGAAGACAGAAGGCGAGCAGCAGATCTTTTACTAAGTGAAATAGAAAATGTACATCGACAAGTAAGCACTGCCGAGTGGGCTGAAATAACAAGACCTATGAACTTGGCGGACCACGCTGATGAATATCCCGCTCTTAGTGGTCTGACAGAGCGACCCGAATATGCAACCACTGGACCATGGTGGAACTTAACAAATCCTAATTCTTGGATAGAAGTTAAAGAACAAATTTTTTCCCCAACGAGTGAGTCTGCAAATAGAACAAGAGTAGATTTAGCAGCATATTATCTAAGGTTTGATGAAACTCGTCAATTTAATAAACAACAAAAAGATTCAAGTGAATTGTACGAAGACTTTTTAAATGCTCTAAATGAATATAAACAAGCTCATGGACAATATCTAGAAGATATCCAAGCAAGCCTAGATGAAGAAAAAGCAGAACAAACCTTAGAGTCAATTAAAAATATCAAGCAATCAATGATAGCAGGATTAGCTAAAATTAGCGAAAGAGGCAGAGTTGAAGATAGAGAGTATGTTCAGTTTATGGAAGGCGTTCTCATAAACCGAGGCGACGTAGCTGAAGAACATGAAAAATATAAAGAGTCACGTGAAAACTTAGAAGATTTTTGCCCTTCTCTGGAAGATATAAAACAATTATACCAAAACGCCCTTTTAGAACTAGCACAGCCAGAAATTGCCAAAAAAGAAGAAAGAGTAAGTAAACTTCAGGAGAAATTAAAGGGCGGTACCGGAGACCTTACAGATACTACAGAACTTGAAGATCTCCAAAATGACTTGCAAGAATTAAAAGAAGGTATAAAAGGAATAGTTGAGGGTAAAGTTACGGCAGCAACAGTGGAAGCTATTGCAACTGAAGCAGTTTTTCGTGAACAATGTTTTATTATTGCAAACTTACCAGAGTTTGTCAATGCGAGGAAGAAACAAGATGAGATTGTTGGTTTACCTTATGCTTTAGACAACTATAATACACCGGAGTTAATAGAAAAACTAGAAAAAAGTCCTAGATTAAAAAACGAAATAGATTCTAATAAGCCAATAAATATTGAAGGTAGTCCATTTGCCTTCATCAATAAGCTAACAGTCAACCCAAATCAAGCAGCACTATTTGATCTAAGAGAGGAACAGTTATCCTCTTTGACACCACGAATTAGATTGTTTAAATCAGAATTCAATAAAGAAACAAAAAAAGAAGAAGAAATTGAAATAAAATTTGATACAAATGTTGGCTCAACCTCCTCTGGTGCTTCGGAGATTAATCAGTTCTTGTCGAGACCCAGTGCAGGTGGGCGAGGTCTCGGTGTCGGATTAAAGAACTTCACTTTTGCCTATGATGGCACCGACCCGTTCTCTGCGAAAAAAGCAATATCAGCTAAGCTGGATTTGTATGCCCCAAGTTTTTCTGATTTGTTAAGGGAGCGACAAGGCGTAACTAAAGATGGTGTAAAGAAAAAATATAAATTTGTTGATCTAGCTTTAAAGACTGGTGGCAATCTTTCTGATTCTAAAAAGCAAAAATTATCAGAAACTGAAAAAGATAATCTTGACAAACTAAATTTCAGAATCAGAGTAATGATTGAATTTGCAGCTTCTAAAGATGTTTTAAGAACTTTTAGACCAGAACAGTCTGGTTACACAAATGTTTTGAAAAATGCAGTTTATGACTCTGCTATTTCAATTTATCTCACACCAACAATTCATGAATTTAACTTCGATGATGCAGGCGGTGTTGAATTTTCAATCAACTATCTTGCCTATATAGAAGATTATTTCAATCAAGAAAAATTTGATATCTTTACAGAACTTTCTCAACTTAAAGAAGCAAGAAATCTTGTTCTTCAATATTTTAGAGAAGAAAAATGTAATGAAAAAGAAGGATACGAAAAATTCAAAACCGAAGATCAACAATTTGTTGAAAGAACAAACACACAAGCTCTAAATAAAATAATCAGAGAACTGTTTTCAAGTCAAAAAGTTTACTATATTAACCTAAGTGATAGACTAATAAGAGAATTCTTTAGAGAGCCTTTTTCTTTTGAAGTAAATCTAAAGAAACAATCTTTGAAAAATCTTGAAGAAGACGCGATAGCAGCTATGAAGTCTGTTATAGAACCAACCTTGGGAGAGTCTTCCGATGTAACTGAAGAAGAGGCGGCTGGTACCGAAGGCAAAAAAAGAAAAATATTAGCTGGTCTCGTTGCTTATTCAGAAAATAATACAAAAGTTCCTTTTATGTACTTAAACGATATTATCTCTACTGTGATGAGAATGATCAATGACAGATTAAAACACGATTACGAAAATAATGCAGGTATTTTAGGCAACTCCAACGTAGAAAACTATATCTCTCAAATTGCATCTTCTTTAACTTCTACAGAAGCCTTAAAAGAAGAATTAAAAGACAAATCAAATTCTGATGTATTTTTTAGAGCCGTGAGGGCTTACCATGCATACACTCAGATGAGAGTTGTTTTGGGTCCAGCAGAGATAGGATTGGGTGAAAATAAATATATTAATTGTGCTCTTGGCGATATTCCTATATCTATAAATTACTTTATTGATTTTATGTCAGAAAAACTATTATCTAAAAACTTAAGTTCTTACAGTTTAAGTAAATTCATCAAAGACCTTATAACAGATTGTGTTAAAAACTTCGTCAATGAAGACACCTGTTACAAAGTAAATTTGGGAACAAAGTTAAAACTTAATAGTACAACTGTATTGGCATATGATACAAGCAATAACAAGTATACTGAAGATAATTTATCTGATTTGATTGCAATCCAAATGAGAGTAAAGAAAGATGGCAAAGCAATCGCAAATAGAGAAATTCTAAATATAGAAGCTTTAGGTCCTAAAAATTTCCCTGTATTAAAAGTATCTGGTCCACGAGATGATCCAAGAAAGTTTTTAGAATTTGATAAAATGAGAAATTATTACATATTCTCAGCTTCTCGTGCTTATCCGTCTAATCTATTTTTAGGTAATAGGGCAGTAGATGCCAAGAATGGAATTTTTCATTATATCTTGGGCGAAGACAAAGGCATGCTTAAGACTATATCTCTTGATAAAACCAGTACTCCCGGCTTAAAAGAGTTGAGATTTGAACAAGAAGGCTTTGCAGGATTAGAACAGCTAAGAGAAGTATATAATGCTAATGTTTCAACATTTCTAAATGTACAGTCCTTCCCCGGTACTTACATTTATATAGAACCAAATGGTTTTGACCCAACAGCAACGGAAGATTTATCACGCTTTGGTATTGGTGGCTACTATATGATAACAAAGACTAGACACACAATACAGCCCGGAAATGCTGAAACTGAAATAAATGCGGCTTGGGTTGCAAGTCGAGGAACTTATATAAGAAGTGAAGAAGATGGATCAGAAGAAGAAAAGCGAGGATCCGAAAGACAACCAAAATGCGCAGCCACCTTTAGGAGTTAAAAATGTCAAAATTTTACAAAGAATCTAATTTTGAGTCAACTGAAAATTTATATAACAAAAATATAATTTATAAAGGCGAAATACTAGAGCTTTCAAACACATACAGTTGTGTAGTTGACTTCAATTTTGGAGAAAAATACTTCTATGGAAGAGTTGACAGAAATTTTGTTTCAATAGAGCCAAGTCGTTTTATGTCATCTTTTACTACTATCCCAAACAGCAGTAATAATTCTGGCAAGATTCAAGTTATGTCTTTTGTGGCTGAAGCCTTTTTCGGATTAAGTAGACACTTTAGAAGATCGGTGCAGGTTGGCTCTATTAGGGATGGTGATCCATATTTGTCAAATCTTATTGCTTATGCGGGTTATAAAGATCCTAAAGTTTCATATCAAAAATATATAGATTCTACTATTGTGGCAATGAGAAAATTAAAAAAACAAAAAGGCGTTGAGATCACAAACTTTGAACAGTTCCTATCTTTCTTAACTGAATTCAGTGAAGGTGTCAAGAAAACTTATCCGATAACAAAAACTGGATATGTGAGAAGCAGGCTTAATCCAATTGTTGGCAATGGCTTGAGTATAGAAGTAACTGACTTATCATATACAAATGATGATCAAAAGATTACAGACTTTGTAAACTCTCCAAACTTTGGTTATTTTCTCAATGCTTGCAACTCTTACGGCTTCATGGTTGACAGCACAGCGCCATGGAGGTTGGTTGCGGATCTTGATTCTGTTGCAATGCAGGGTTATGCTAGTAGATATGGATATAGTTCCACCGATGCCGTATTAGATTACGCATTTGCAAAGGTCCATAATGCTTACTTTAGGAGCTTTCCAGAACAATTGTTGAGACTATACAATAGTTTATCTTCAATGCATATGTATTTTGATGAATGTTCTAACAAAGCTAAGATGATAAAACCACAACAATATACATTAGAGCAAATTAATAATTTATATAATGAAAGTTATTTTCTTAAATTATATTGTAAGTTAAGATTTTTAGAAGAAGAAAGTAAGCATTCAAAAGCAAAGCAGGATCTTATTATAACTGATACGTTAAATTTGTCAAGCACAAGAGATCTTCTCACTGCTCTCGACTATTTTGAAACATTCGTGTCCCAACCATTTGACTACAGAGGATCCTTGAGTTATCTTATTGATGAAAGAGCAAAACGTGAGGACCGATGATATTCCAAACACTTGATGATAAATCAGAATGTGTTGGTGTCTACGTTGATGGAAAGCTGAATTTTGACAGCATCCCAACAGGACTTACCAAGACATGGAAATACACAGGCTCCATAACTGATCCCGATATCAGATATGCTTGGCTGTATTGTGGTGGCAAGAAACTTGAAGAAGTCTGCCCGCCAGAACTGAAAGAAGAACTTTCTGAACTACAGAAAACCTTCAAGGCTTATCTCAAATCATTTCAGATTGCCAAGATTAACTTGACAGATAACTGTTTTTTTGATCTCGTACCAAGCGACTTCTTGTTGCAGTTTTGTGAAATGAGAAACAAGATCACAGAGCACGTCTTTGAGACCCATTCTCCACCACAAAACTACGATCATCTTGATCGTGCTTACAAGTTGATCCACAAGATCAGGTACCAGAAGCTGAACATCAACGTGGATGGCTGCCGTCATCTAATGACCACTACAAGCGACCGAGAAGACATCAGAACGCTTGTAAAAAGTAAGTCGCACTACGTTGACTATAATCTTTTTGGAACTGTTACAGGGCGTCTTACGACCAAGAGAACAAGCAATCCTATTCTTACAATGAAGTCAAAGTTTCGTGAGCTAATCAAACCCACAAATGACTGGCTTGTGTCTTTTGACTACAACGGCGCAGAGGTAAGAACCTTTTTGTCGCTCTCGGGACATGAACAGCCAGAAGAAGACATTCACTTGTGGAACATGAGGCACCTTTACAGGGACCACCCCATCGATCGTGATGAGGCGAAGGTCCGCTTTTTCTCGTCGTTCTACAATTACAACGATATGTCACTAAACGGCTCTGTTTACAATCGTGAACGTGTCATTGGTGACTATTTCTATGGCAATCGTGTTAAAACAACCTTCGGTCGAGAGATTCCTGTTGATGAGCGCAGGGCTTTCAACTACATCATCCAGAGCACCACTGCCGATCTTACTATTGATCGCGCTGTAGAGCTTGATCGCGTTCTTGAGAATACAGATTCAAAGGTTGCTTTCATTGTTCATGATGAAATTGTCCTTGACATCAAGGAAGAAGACAAATATCTTATACCTGAACTAAAGGAGGTGTTTGAAAACAATAAACTTGGCAGATTTATGGCAAATGTGAAGGCAGGCAAGAATTACGGAAAGTTGAAGGAATTGAAACTATGATTTCGCTGATAGGCATAGGCGAAGCAGGTTGTAATATGGTCTCTCTGTTCGAGAGCCATAAGGAATATAATTGTTTCTTGTTCTCTTCTGATCAAGAAAACACAAAGTATACGAGAAACTTACCAAGAGTACCTAAAGTGGAAGATTGTGAGGATAAGGCACCCAAACTATCTTCTTATAAGACGAGAGAAGCAATACAAAACAGAGTTCAGGTGTTCCTTTGTGGTTCATCATTCTCTGCAAACTATACACTGGCAATATTAGAGCAGATAAGAGACAGGCAGATAGACATATTCTACATCAAACCGGATGTAGACCTACTGATTGGAGAAGTGAAGTTACAAGAACGAGCAATTTTTGGTATTCTACAGGAATATGCAAGGTCTGGTTTGTTCAACAGTTTCACAATCTTCTCCAACCCAGCAATCGAGAAGACAATAGGTGAGATACCAATAAAAAAATACTTTGAGATGATAAACAAAAATATCTATTATGCTGTTCATTATCTAAATGTATTTGATCATACCGAGCCACTTGTGGGCAATCTTTCCAAGCCCTCAGAGGTACAGAAAATACGCTCTGTTGGCATTATTTCGGTTGACAAACTAAGTGAGCAATGGTACTATAATCTACAGGAAGATCGTGACGTAGCGTACTATTTATGTATAGCAACTGAGCGCTTAGAGAACGATGGCAAGCTTCATGCGAAGGTAGTCCAGAGTCTCAAAAGCAAACCCCGAAACGCATTCAAGAACGTGACTTATGCTATCTATGAATCACCCTACGAAAGCGATTTTGGATTCTGCGTAGCACATACAAATTTTATTCAAGGATTAGTACTTGACAGCACAGGTTGATCAAGTTACATTAGAGATGAGCAAGGGAAAGCTCTAAACATCACCCAAAAGAAATACGCTTGACAGGACTTGGAGAGCGTGTTACATTAAGATGGCGAGGAACGCTCGTCATACTATAGCCCAACACAAGGAGAACATTATGGGAATCAACATGGAACTTATGCGGAAGAAGCTTGCCGCACTTCGTGGAGAAGGAAAGAGCGATCGAACCAGTGTATGGTTCAAGCCAGAGGAGGGCGATACTGATATTCGTATCGTACCCGCAGCAGATGGAGACCCACTCAAGGAGGTCTTCTTCCATTACAACATTGAGGGACACCGTGCAGGTGTTATGTGTCCCAAGCGCAACTTCGGAGAAGAGTGTCCGATTTGCGACTTTGCATCACAGCTTTGGCGTGATGGTACTGACAACAACGATGAGGAAACCAAGAAGCTTGCAAAGTCTCTCTTTGTTCGCACTCGTTACTTCTCACCAGTAGTTGTTCGTGGTCTTGAGTCCGAGGGCATCAAGGTTTATGGTTACGGCAAGCAGGCATACGAACTGCTTCTTGGCTACATTCTTGATCCAGAGTATGGTGATATCACCGACCCCAAGGGCGGTACTGACATCACTATCACCTACACCAAGCCAACTCGTCCGGG
>JAYJLX010098225.1:0-22159 GCA_036873525.1 Chalinula nematifera
TAATCAAATGGGTGTGGCTATCATGACGTACCTCCTTGAACACTTGGTAGCCCAAAATGAGCTCTCAGAACAAATTCCTTTCCACCCTAAGATTACATAGAAAATGGTAACATAATTATTATAATTATTATAGTTATACGTCATGTGACTAACTGGAAAAGATTTGATTGACCAGATTAACCCGTTCCTCTCTGGTGCGTATTTGGCTGATCCAGCTGAACACTAAAAAATGAAAAAGGTCATGTGACTTTCTAAGTGAGGTCATGTGACTTTAATTACCCTGTGTTTGGGCGTGTCTGCATCAGCTGGTACAGGTACGAATATCTCTACATCGTTAGCAGTTGACCTTTTCTTAAATTGACCTTTGGCCTATTTAATAACTATAAATATACCTACTAAGCAACCCAAACCAAGACCACACCTTAATCAAATACTCCACCCTACTGTGGGAGTGTCTCTCTATAACTGACTCCACCCATATTAGCGGTTTCACTTGAGTGTTCAATCTATAAGACATAAGCTCGAACTCTCCATCCGGAGGAACAAAGGAAATTGTCCTATCGTTCTCGAATCGAGACAGCCTCACGCACTGATGGAACTTTACATCCTCCAATTCAACCGCCTTCGATCGATTTCCTAATAAGGATACATACAACATAAATAATTTACTCACATACAAGCCACGCCCACTCACTTCCTGTATTTTCGAACAATACTTTATCATTGAGTCCAAGTCGTAGCTCTGGCATTCCCGATAGTTTAACATTCATCTTTACATTACCCAGGATCTCGCTCTGCAGTACCTGACCATTGGCACTGACCTAATGGCATTAATAATTAACATTAATTAATCACAAGCCCCACCCATAATGTATCTCCATGCATTGATGCCAACACAGCGCTCAGTCATGCCCCACCCTTTAAGTTACCACCTACCAGTAAGTTTACGCTCTCTATGACATCCAAGAATACTTCATTCTTTCTATGTCTGATTCCCTGTTTCCTCCACGAGACAGCATTGGTTACGGCGTCTGGTATACTGGGGGTTAGCTCTAGTTTATGCCCTTCTTGTGTTATGTACCTATTAAGAGCAGATAAGCAGGGATTTTTAACCATAATTTCAAAGAAGCAATACTGGTGAATTTTCTAATCAACACTACCCTTTTAAAACTTTTAATAAAACATAAAACTGTTTATAGACCAAACAATAAATGATTTTGCTCCTAATGTTATTACAATAAAGTTGAAAGCGCAAGAATTCTTTGCATAAACTTAACAATTGACTGAACAATAAAACATACAGGCAGGGTCTGATCACTATGAAACATACATAGTGATAGCTACGAAAGCTGGGTCTGATCACTATAATCCATACATAGGCTGGGTCTGATCACTATGAAACATACATAGGCTGGGTCTGATTACTACAAACATGCATAAAAGCTGGGTCTGATAACTATGAAAGTCGTTACACTACACCTAGTGACATACTATCAACTGTTTTCAGTTTCTAACAACAAATTAATACCAATTTTATAAAAAAAAACACTTACTCTTTCAATATTTGGCTTTCTGTAGTCTGAGGGTATCCAAAGTCCATAATCTCATCCATTAATTCATAGATTATGACAAAATTATCTCTAATACTCTCTTCTTCCAGCGTCCTAAAGTATTCATTAAACACCTTCAAAAGAAAGAAAAAAATTAGAAAATATGAATATCATTATTGATTAACAATGCGTAGAATAGGGTTAGACTCAACAATATTATCAAAGGTTGTATTGTTTTCTTTTGTTTGTAAAAAAAAAAAAACTAAAAAACTATAAACATACCTTTACTAAAGAGTGAAGAAAGGAGAAAATTAACACAACATTTGCGTTCTTAATTGTCGTGGCAACCACTGTATACGAATACATACAAGTTAAGGAATTCATAACAGTACTATATTAGCCCCATAAACAACAAAATCAAAATGGGTGTGGCTTTTTGAAAAAAAGGATACAGTACAAGTTGTTGTGCTTTATGTAGACAAAAGTGACTTTTTCATGTACTAGTATTGGACTCATGAGGCCTTCCTCTTCGGTCTCCATTACCAGAGGAAGGAATTTATCAATAACTGATAAGTCGACATCTCCCCTGTAATCACGTGATATCAGGGGCTAAAAGATCGAAGTAGAATACAGAAATAAAAACAGCAGGATCATATAGCCTTGGGAACATACTTTGCCTTTTAGATCTAACAAGTAGATTGCTGAAGCGGGCATCTAAATTGTCTGAGAAACAAAAGCTTCCCCTTTCGTCTTCCTTTAGCTGGGTGGGAAAGGAAATTTAATTTACGCGGCCACGCCCAAATTAATTGACCGCAATTTATTAAAAGGAATAGTTAACTGACCATACTTTATAACTATCTAAGTTAAAACATTGAACAATAATAAAAAAAATGGCTCTGAGTAATAAAAAAACTCATTTCAATTTGTTCACAGGTTCTGGAGCTTTTTGGTATTGAGCCGTGAGCACTCTAGACCTCCTGCTTTCATCCTGCACATCATCTGTTTCAGTATTCTCTCCTTGTTCGTGACTATCGCCATCTTTAGCAAGCTTTAGTCTATCACTATCAGTTAGTTTGTCCAAGATATCTGCTTTTGTCATCAGATTCAACGGTAAATGGTCAGAAATTGATTCCTTTGAGAACTCGTATCCCTTCAGTAGTTTGTGACAGGTGCGAAGATTTATCATAACATCACTCTCGTGTTCGAGCGACGGTTGATAACCACAAGCGTTCAGTTCAATGTTCAGTGTATCGTTTTGATGCCCCATGCATTTTGTCTGTTGACAGGCACAAATTAGAAAAGCCGAAAATGACTTCAACTTACACAAAATGAAGTTAGCCTCGTGCATTGTACCGGCAGCCCTAATTTGGGCGTGGAAGGCTTGTAGTGCTTCGTATCCCTTCAGTGTTATCCTTATTCTGATGATTTCTGTGTTTGGCTGAGTGGAGTAAAGGCTGTAGCATAGATACAAGCAGCCCAACCTCTCATAAAGGTCTACAGTTGAGTCCAGTAGTCTCTCAGTCATAGTTCCATAGATGCTTTCAATTATTGCAGCTTTTGAGTAAATTTCCTTCCCCAAACAGTGCATATAATAAAATTTACATTTCAACCATTCACTCTTGAATTCGTCAAACTTGGTGCTCTTCTTCTCTGCGAACTTATTCACAAGCTTTTGAGCATCTTTTTCAACTGGATTCTCCGTCATATCTTCCTCCTTGGGGACCAAATTACTACACGTGACTTCACGCATGCGCAGAAAAGTGTCGCGGGAAAAATAAAGATGGAAGGAGAGGGAAGGTAAAATGACTTTTATGATGGAGCATTCCATATTCTTACCACTAATTCGTACGTTTACTGTCCCTAGCTCAGTTCAAAGCACTATTAAAGGTGAAGAAGATGATGTTATTGCGGAGGGAAGGCGAGCAATGGCGTGCAAGGATTATCCTCAGGCAGTAGATGCCTTTGAAAAGGCGTGTAAAGTCATGTATGTTCTACATAGATCTATCTACTTGCCTAATGCTAGTACAGTTTTGGTTATTAAGATCTGATAAATATGGACCCGTATCAGACGAAATGGGAGACCCATCTTTTCTATACGGAAAAGCACTATTAGAGCTAGCTAGGTAAGCAGTATTTACAAATGATTAATAATTATATGTTATATATCAATTAATTAAAACTTGTAATACGATAATTTTGTTTATTAAAATAGAATGGAGAATGCTTTGTTTGGTAGTGGGGTACCTCAACAGGAAGAGGGGGATGATGAAGAAGATTCTGAGGATGACGATCAAGAAACAGCCATGTCGAATGTATCAGACCACGCTCCTTCGCAATCTGAAGACACAGTGGGACCATCTTCGTCAATCGAGGGTAACGGTGGTGTTTCAGTGGGCGTGGCTAGTGAACAGATACCAGCAGACGAGAACAACGATGACCCAACAAATCTGCAACTGGCCTGGGAGATGTTCGAAATAGCCCGAGTTATTTACCAAAAGTATAATACATAAAACTATAGCCATTTGTACATTTACAAAGTTCAATGACTTGCTAGATCTAATACATTAGAGGGCAAGTTGAAATTAGCTGATGTAAACTCTTTCCTTGGAGAAGTCAGTTTAGAATCTGGTCAGTCTGGTTTTCTCACAATACCAAAGTGGGTGTGGCCTTTTACTCAGTGGGCGTGTCCTTTATAGATCAATATGAACAAGCCATTGAGGACCTTACGATGTCCCTCAAGATAAGGGAACTGGTACTGAAGGATTACGATAGGTTACTAGCAGAAACGTGAGTAAATTAGACCCAATGTGTTGTGGTTCATTGATTTATGGACTTCTAATTGGTTTAGCCATTTTCATTTGGGATTAGCTCAAACATATGCAATGAACTTTGATGAAGCTGTCAGGGTAAGTCAAGACTGAAGGAGCTTGTGCGCATGCGCAATTATATTGCATAAGCATTCATGCTCCACCCAGCAGTGGGCACTAAGCAGCATACAACAGTCCTCAGGTTAACTTCGTTTAACTATCATTAAACGATATATAATTAGGGGGTGTGGTCATTAAAAGACGTGTCTTGTTAATTGCAATGTGGCTTTTCGTGTTTTTCAAGTGGGTGTGGCTAATTATGTGCTTTCTTTGCAGGAGTACGAGTATGCATTGCAAGTATTGAATTTAAAAAAAGGTGGGTGTGGTTAAAGTAACTTGTGGAGGTTGTTGAATTCTGTATTAATTTTAGAAATACTAGAGAACCAGTTGAAGGAGGAGGGAGGAGAGGAAAGTGAAGAGGCCATTAAAATCAAGCAAGAAATATTCGAAATCAATGAATTGTTGCCTGATATTGATTCAAAGGTGGGTGTGGCTACCATTAGTTCTGTATACAATTGCTATTAAAAATAAGCATGTTACAATCATTTAAAACATCACAACATTTAACATCATTTGTTTACAAATTTTCATCCACGAAAATAATATTTTTTTGCATGAAATTAAGTTGCAAAATCCATAAAATCATATATTATATAATATTGGGCTCAAAGCCAAGGTCTACTATGTCTTTCTCAGTAGTTGAAATAGTGGGTGTGGCCAATTTTCCTAACTCGAGCATTTTCTCAAGGTATTGTAAGGCCACTTGGTCATCGTGTTCTATGCCACACCCCCTTTTAGCAGGGGGCAGTTCCTCGTAGGAGTCGGTCTCATCTCTGTCTTGTATGCTTTGCAATCGTTTCTTAATAGCACCTTGGAAGTAGTCATTAATGACATCAGATACGATTCGGTTGTTCAATGCCTTGGCTAGTTTAACCATGTCCTTGAGTAAGGCTAGGGCAGATTGGTACACACTGTTCCTTACTGTAGACTGTCTCTCCATCATTACCTTCAGTACCTCACACACTCTCTGTACTTCCTCTCGACTCCATTCTGATACGAATGCCTCCACGGTGTCCTTGATGTGTCGTATTATCTCCAGGTATACCTCTGGGGCATGTTTGTAGCCTACAAGATGGAAGAGTAGCTGTATTACTTCGCTGCCAACCACTGACAGGTAGTCCTGGGTGTTGAAGTCGATGTATTCTATCTTAGATAGCGTTTCCCATGCTGTAGTGTCTTGCATGTTTGACGCTTGATTACTGTGCGAGTGCAGGCTAGCTCTGGCTTTACGGATCTCGACTACAGCTATGGCTGAAATAGCTGCCGCTAGTTGATCGTCTCCTTTGATGCCTCGTTTCACCGATTGCGCGGGAACGCCCAGTAACTCTCTTGCTCTGTTTTCGGCTTCTTTCTTGATCTCGTGTAGTTTTTTCACCGGGTACCTTTGAGGGTTTCGGTCTATAACGTCGTGGCAGTTGGAACACAGCCAGAGAGCGTTTTTAAGGCTCTTTCTCACCTCAGGAGTCATGGCGGGATCGTATCGAGGTCCGCCTTCCGCTGCTGCCGAGATGTGTGCTGCTTGTCCTATGTTTGTTGCTACGTAGGGATTATCGTTGGGACCGTAGGTTGGACACTTGCATATGCTGCATTTCCCTCCTGCTCTTTTAGCAAGTGTATCCACCGTTTTTTTAGTGAAATCGTCTCGAGCAGACATTTTTCAAAAAGACTATAATAATTATTTTTCACTTAGCCCCGCCCAATATATTGGTTAATTGATTTATCTAATCAATAAAACGTAATTAATTTTGAAGATTAATATGTTAAACCTCCCTTCTCTTTTTTCAGATCACTGATGTATATGAAGTTAAAAAGAAAGCACTCTCAGAGGTCAGCAACTAACACAGCAATTTATCTTTTTTCTTTAAGTTGATAATTCAATAATGATTTATTTTCCTTTGTTATCAATAGGCATTGGAGAGTTTCTCTCACCCTCAACAGCCGCCTGCTGAGAGTGTACCACGTGATACGCCAACACAACAGCCACAGGTTGGTGATGGTCTGCATTATTCAATATTTGAGTATTTTACCAAACTATTCAAAGCTCAATTAAACTAAGTATTCATTGGTCTCTTAAACAAAAAGAAAAACTCAATATTTTCAGGCGTTATCAAAGTACAGTTTGTACTATCTATTTTAAGTATTAAATATACTGAGTACGCTTGAAGGCTGATCGTGTGCAATGTATAATAATTTATTCAATACTAGGGATCAGCTGGTAGTTCGTCTCAAGATAGCAGTAGTAGCACTCAACCCACTCCTGTAAACGATATATCACACTTAGTAAGGAAAAAGGTAATGTTCGATATGTTTTAACTCATGGTATTTTGACACTGACTTATTTGACCCGCCCAAATAGACTAAAGTAAACAGTAACCATAATCCAACAGCGGGGAGTAGTAAGCCGCTAGTGGTTAAGGAGACTGATGGAGAAGCGGCTGTACAAAGTAACAAGAGGAAACGGGTTAGTAACTAATAATGGTTGTTACACTACTGTTATTATAGGGTATGTTAGGCTGTAGATGATAATGGCTGCTCCTCAGGGAGTGGAGCAGATGAGGAGCCTGGAATGAACCAAACGGAGGCAAAGAAGACTTGTGTCACGACAGAGCAGTGAAGAAAAGATTAATCATGGATATTTATTTACTTACTTGATTAATTAGCTGTAATTAATTACTTATTACATGTGAATATAAGATATTACATCACTTCATGCCCTCTGTGTTGTTTCTCTGTGTTTAAAGGTTGCCAAAAGAAAACATCATGACTGATTTCTTTTTTGTTCAGCCATTATTTTATACCAATGTGTAACTATTGTTAAAAAAAAGAATCTACCCATATGGTAGTTGAACTATATATGGATTGATCTCACTGTGTAATAATAACTGTAGATAGTGATAGAAGGAGGTGACCAAGGTGTGTGTCTGACTGTCAGCTCAGCCCTTTGTATCTAATTAGACTAATATGTTGACCAGTGCGATAATGGTCTCAGTTTGTGCTCATGTTTACTGGTTGCTTGCTGTCCTTTTACAACTGTTGCCTCCTATTGCTACTGAGGCATTAGAGCAGTGTCCACGCCTTCTGGTCTTCAATGAACCACAAGACTATACCTCTGATGGTAGTAACAGGTCTGCATCAACTGAGACACTAGATTTGGAAGGATTCAGACTGTTTATTAATTTGAATGATGAAGAATTGAGAAGTGGTCAGTCAACCAGTACAACAAGCATACGCTGTGTGTATGAACTATGTATTATATTTATCTTAGCTGTTCCTGGGATATTATTTGAGTACACTGTGAACAGGAGTGGGATACTCAATATCATTGAAAATGGTGTAATCTCTAGTGAGTTATTTAGTAACCGGCAGCTTGTAGAGGACTTTGTACCTGCCGTGTCTTCACTGTTGGCACCAATAATACCATTTCACATCAGTTCACCCTCTAAGGTTTGAAATACATGTAGAAGTAACGCCCTTTAAATGAATCTGGTAAACCAACTGATGTAAATAAACCGATAATTAGAAATCCCATGCTTTTTAGGATGAGACTACTGTATATAGGGCATCTGATGTGTATAATAATGTTATTTCTCTATATTGTTTAATAGTTGTACTACTCGTTGAGTATTATATCACCCGATGGAAGTATCCTGGGTCCTATAAATGATGTATCTCCAAATGCAGTTGAAATATATCCTGGTATTGTTAGGGGTATGTAAATAAACATACTGATTAGATTCCTTACTGTTTGATTAATCTCTTATACTGTTATAGATCTGAATGCTAGCTTTTGCTGTCGAGACACGGGTAGTGTGTTGTTGGAGGGATGTCTTACAATAACTAAAGAACCATTCAACGATGTGACCGGACCACATGAAACCATCGGACCATTTTATGCTAAATATGACTGCAGAGGTAGTCACTTTTATGATTATTATAAAACAGTGTCCCAAGCCTGATAATTCACAGTGGTTACGCCGGTTTGCCAAGCATTTACATGTACTTCAAAAATCATTCGATCTTTTGATAGAACATTCGATATTGATCTATTGATGCTAACCTTCAATATTGAAAGAATATTTTTGATAACAATTCTAAACTAGGTCTCATATTAATAACATTTAGTACTTATGTTCTTATAGTGGCTTCCCCAGTCTGTCCCTCATCGATTCAAGTGGATGCAGCAAAGGTGCAGCTGTGTTTTACAGAAGAGCAAGGGCGTGCCTTAGCTGACCTACCAGGCTGGAACATCCTTGTTGCTGGTTGGTATCAGTTCATAGTGTATAAATGCTTATATCGCATACATAAATTAATTAACCTTCACTCAATGAAAGAAGAGGGTGTGGCTTCGATTGCTTTAATTTATGTTTCACTTTACATACCACAGGAGGTGGTGCGGATGGGCTATGTGCTTTGGAAAGATCTGTGCCTTATAAAGTGAGGATATCCTTGAGGAACAGAGATGCAGCTGAAGAGCTTCCTTTACCCCCCACCATCTCATCAATGCAGATATACCTGGATAGATCGGATATTGGTGGGAACTATGAATGGACAACACCAGTTAGTCTTAACTATAGTGTAATATAAATTATAAACTATTTAAAATTTAACACCTTACAAGAAATTAACATAAATTAAAGGCATGTATAATTTTTTTAGTGTGCGTATTAAATATTGCACTCACTTCGTTTCCTAAAATGAATAAAAAGATTATTTAATCAAAATGCTAAATTAACCATGTCATAAATATTATATGTATGATTTCATATCGTACAATAACTAACATTTTATTCTATTTTATAGACGTACTATTCAATGGAGTTTTATTCCGATAACGACACGATTCTTGGTGAAATTACTTCTGTTTATACCCCATTACATGGATCATTCAACACTGATACACTTGGTATAATTTATATAATTAATTAATTTATCAATTATCGAATCGTCTTTCAGTGTTCACTATTAACTTCACCTGTCTTATCGACGGCGAAACATTCATTGTGGGTTCAGTGAACACTTCTGGTCTGGTTGATAACTACGTGGTCAACAACTCTTTCACGATCTATCTATACAAGATATGCATGTTTAATGAAAGTAAGTTATTAATACAAGCAGATCCAATCAAAATTGTCTTCTTTCTCTCTCCCTCTCTCTATAGCAACCACTCGTACTGATCCCTTCCCATTTCTTCTTGTTGTTCTCCCATCCTCGATCTTTGGATTCTTGTTAATAACAATCACGGTCACCCTGTCTGTCATATGCCTGGTCTGGTATAGTTGGAGGAAGAGGATGCAGGTAGCCAAGTTGGAGGAGTTGGCCATTAGCATCAATAAGTCGTATAACGCGTACACCGTAGCGTCCGGATTCAGCCCATTTGACTTTCTAGAAGACGAGGAAGATCTGGTGGAATATAATTTCGCAGCGTTGGAGATTGAACAGAAGCTGGGTGAAGGATTCTTTGGGAACGTGTACAAGGCCAGGGCTCCCGGACTGGCTCGTGGTGACTATGTACCCCCGGGTCAGTACGTAGCAGTGAAGACTCTGACAGGAGATTCGGAGAGGGAGATTTTGAACGAGTTTGCTAAGGAATTGAAAATATGCCTCAAGTTTGACCACCCCAATGTCATTCGGTTGGTCGGAGTATGTACTGAATCATTGGAGAAATGTATGATATTCGAATATATGGATCTGGGCTCGCTGGTCCATTGCCTATGGTCCTCTAACCCCAGCGACCAGCTGTATAATCCTGCCAATTTCACTCTGTCTAAGAAACAGTTTCTACCGATAGCACTGCAGCTTGCCAAAGGAATACAGTACCTTGCTGGACTCAGTGTAACGCACAGAGACATTGCAGCTAGGAACTGTCTACTCAACTCTCAGATGGTTGCTAAGATCGCTGATTTCGGTCTCTCGAGGAATCTAGATGCTCAGAATTATTACAAGGTGGGGGGAGCAGCTGGAAGCTTGCCGATAAGATGGATGCCGCCCGAAGCCATATTGTACAGGAAGTTCACAGCCAAGAGCGATGTGTGGTCATTTGGTGTATTGATGTGGGAGGTGTATACGTTTGGTCAGATACCGTATACAGGGCTATCAAATCATGAGGTTATTGATTCCATTCGGGAGCATAAGATATTGTACCAGCCAGGGGGCTGTCCGGGACCCGTTTACAATATCATGAACAATTGTTGGACAAAAATACCGGCACAACGACCGGGAATAACTGAAATAATAAGGCAAATAGAATTGCATATGGGTCAGACCCCTTAATTAATGTACTCTAATTAAACATTACTAAAACATACAATCATGATTATGATTATTTAAAAAAAAAAAAAACTTGTAATTGTTTGTTTTTTTTTTATTACTAACTGTTTTGTTTATCTTTCTATTAAAGTTTTGTTGCTTCTTTCTGCTTTTCCTCCATTCCCATCTTCTCAATTTCCCTTTCAAATTCCAAATCTTTTTCTTGAAACATTGCCTCAAGCTTACGATTAGAGCTGACGTATATTTTAGTTGTCATGGGGGATTGATACGCACCCAATCCATCTGAGCTCTTCGATGGTAATTTATTCTTGCCTGGTTTCACTATCATTGAAATAATTCGGGGAACAAACAAACAGAACAAGACTGCTAGAGACGTGAGTTGGATGGTGAAGCAAATCACTGCAATACGGTAAGTATCATCGACAGCGAAATAAGTCTGCAGAAACGCTACCCAGATCAGCAAGATAGACAAAGTAGAGAAAGCAACATAGCGAGCTTCATTGAAGTTCTCCGGAAACCGCAGTGTTAGGATAGCTAGTACATTAGTGGCAATCAGTATAGCACTGTATACAAGTATTTGTATCACCAGTACAGCTATATGAGGTGAGGAGCACTGTATGTTAAGTACAGGCCTGTCCAGTGTGTTTTCGCTGTTGAGTATGACACTCTCCACTGCCTCTGGGTACACAACCACAAGAGATATAACCACCAATAACATCTGAGCTAGGACCATGAGGAAGGTGAATACGACCTGGTACTTGGATTGGATGAAGCGTGGTCGCTTGGTGTTTTGACCGCGAAGGAATATACGAGCGATTCGAATGAGTTTTATGAAGAGAGCACACAATATGAGGGACAAACAGAACCAAGTACAGAGCCTCTGGAACAAACATACGGTTATTGACGGACGAACAATGAAGAAAACGGTCACTACGAATGATAAACCAATACCCACAAGCAGTAAAGTCATTTGCTCTCTTCCAGACGATTTAATCACAGGGGTTTTCCAGAATATCCCCATTGCCACGGCAACGAGTCCCACACATATGATACCAAATAAGGCAACCAGTATAAGGAGGATGCCGAACCCGTCTGATGGCCCCACCCACGTTTCCTGGATCATCTGACAGAAGGAGTTACCATTCAATGGGTCATTCCCCCACGTACCGTTTGGACAAAGTGAACATTCTGCATTGGTAGACGAATTAGTGAACTGGTTACCATAGCAACCATCACACGTACCACAACACGAAGATTGCACAATAACTCTATAATGACCAGCGGGGCATTGCTGACATTGCGATAACACGAGATGCTGACTTGTAGCAAACTGAAATGAAATGTTACTAAATAAAGTAAGTGCTGACTCGGTACTACTGATTTCGTCCCACAATCCAACTTCAATTGACTTTATGACTGTGACATTATCATTACGGTCTAACTGATTGTTAACCAGTGTGTAATGGCTCTTGCTGTTACCATTGCTATCGAACTGCACTTTATTCCCTGATGGACTCTGGAAGGACACGTTTTGTATGTAACCGTTCAAACTTTCCCCAGTTAGTTCTATGGTTTTGTTACCGCTGGTACAGGATTGAGTGTCGATATTCCACGATAATGGCCGATCGCACTTTTCAAAGAAGTCATCCAAAGCATGAGCAACACTATATATAGCGTCTAAAACTAATTGTACATAATCTCTTTGACTGTACTCGGGATGGCTGGTGACAGGAGTATTGTTATTACATGAACTGCCAACGATGCAGTTATAGTAATCCTCATAGTATTCCCTGAACCAAGGATTCCTTTGATTTGATTGGATAGTTAATAGTGGGAAATATTCATTGATATTCGATTCAGTGCTTGTGAGTGCTTCAAACCCCCACGAGCCTGCAATAAGATCTTTGTATTCAGTAATGATAGAATTTGCTTGGATCCACGAGCTGCTTCCAACCCATACAAAGCTTCTCTTCTCTCCACCATTGCTCTGTAACTCAGCTGTGGCAATCAAGAGCTGTTCCATAAAGTCATCAACGTATGCAGCTGATGCAAACAGTACTACAACACTTGCATTGGATTTCTCCAGTAATGTTTTAGCTACTTTCAAGTAATCACTTTGCAGGAAGCTATCACTCAAGCCAATGTCCAAATCTATGCATATCTCATTATCAGCAGCCAATTCCCTGAATATGTCCATTGCTGGGTCACCGTATGCATTATTGGAGTGTATTGTAGTCACGTACGTCCATTGAAAGTGAATCAAGAGGTCAATGATTGCTTGGACCTCTTGACTGTCGGAGGGGTGAGTTCGGTAGAAATACTGGAACAAGTTGCGGTTATTGAAAGCGGGTGAAGACACTGAATAGCTAACTGCTGGTGTCGTGAATAGGCGAAGTAAGTTGGCAACGGACAGCGATACTTGACTAGTGGTAGGTCCTATGATGGCGTTAACAGACATGCTATCAGTAACGATCTCATCATCCGTATCGGAATCACCTGATGATGATGCAGAGGCCATTGCATCACTGGTGATACTGCTACGGCATGCATCAATACCTTCAGAGAACAACAACTGTATGGTCTCGTCGAGAGCAATATTCTCGCTGACACAAGTGTCGCGTATATCATAGCCTAGTGTGATGTTGGGAAGCAGAGTGGGGTCGCTGTTTATGAGGTCTAGCGAGTACAGTAACGCCTCAATCCTTTCCACGCCGCTCCTGACTAGATCGGTGCTGCACTGGCCTGACGTGGATCCTGCCAACGGTCTGTGAACTGCGAACATCCCACCGATTATGATGTCTGCCCCTTCTGTGTCCTGGAAACCCCTCAGGCGACGGTTACCTCCAACCGTTTCGTATATCAAACGTTCTGGGCGCGAACCGAAGCCATACTTCGTAGAACTGGTACTTACTATGGACGTTTGATGAAACACGACAGTTGCATACAGGAGAAGCGGGAGAAGATGTGTTTCTACCGTCTTCATCTCTTTCACTGATCTTCACACCTCTAAAATGGAGGCGTATGCTCGCCAATAAAAAATAATAACTATTAATTAACCTAGGCTAGTAGCCACTCCTTCTTTATTCCATCTTTCTTACTTGCAGACTGGACGAGAATTTTTATAATGCTGTTTCTGGTTCTTCTTGTCGTCAGCCTCACTGGTTCCCCTACCCACTCCCAATTTAACTACAACAGATTCCCAGACCGAATAGTATACAGTACGAACGGGCGAATCAGGGGTTTCAGTGTAACAGAGAACAGTGACGTCATCCTGGGAACCCTGCTGGTTGTACACAACTCCCTGGGTACGGAAGGCTTTTGCAGCCGGAACCTATACACAGAGAGTGTAGACTACGTGGAGGCGTTCCTATACAGTATAGACCTCATTAATAACGACCCTAACCTCCTCCCAAACACTACACTTGGTTACGATGTCCGTGACACATGTGTGACAGTGGATATCGGACTGGAGGAAGTTATTGATTTGGTACTAGGTGATACCGCACGTAGTGAGGAATGCGATGTACTGAACTACGACCCCCATCACTCTTTCCCTGTATCTGCTGTTATCGGTGCTCAGGTTAGCTTCGTGTCTGTACCAGTAGCTAGCTTCCTATCACTGGCTAACACAGCCCAAATCAGCTACCTATCTACCTCTGTACTCCTCAATGACAGGACCCAGTATCCTTATTTCTATCGTACGGTTCCATCAGACGATCAGCAAGCCCAGGTATTAATCGATATAGCCCTACACTTTAAGTGGACGTTCGTGTCCGCAGTGTATTCCAGAGACCTGTATGGTGAGCCAGGCATGGAACGGTTCCGAGAGCTGGCGGCTAGTTACGGCATTTGCATAGGAATTGATAGGGCAATCGATATAACATTAACAAATGCTGAATACGGTGATATAATTGATGAACTGTTAAACTCAACTGCTGATGTTATAGTACTGTTTGCTTCACTCAAACCCTCCCTTAGGCTATTCTCCATTATGCGGGAGCGGCAAATGAACAGGACGTTCACTTGGCTTACGAGCGATGCAATAACGCTTTCTATGACCGTCTTTCCTGCGTACAATGATGTAATCTCGTCAACCGTGGGCGTTGCACTGTTTACGAATAACAACGACACAACTGGTTTCATAGACTACTACTCCAGCATAACCCTCAACAGTAACAACCAAAACCCATGGTTTCCAGAATACTACGAACTATTATACGGCTGCACTAATCGAACTGATTGTGAAAAATATGCTAACTTAAGTATACCTGCCAGTCCAGCTTACACATATGACCCAAACACTCCACTAGTGATAGACTCAGTGTTTACATATGCGTATGCCTTGAACGCATTCATAGCTGACAACTGTGACACCCCCATATATTGGAATAGTGAGACACATAGGTGCAATGGCCAGAAGATTGACCTCAATGGTGAGACATTTGGACCGTACATAGCTAACGTGGACTTTATCAGTCCGACTGGTAATCATATAGTATTCAAGGACACTGGGAGTACTGACGGTCGCTATGTGGTATACAACTATCAGCTAGTGAATGAGACCGGTAGTGGTGAGGTGTATAAGTTCGTGGACATGGCTATTTGGGATGGTACTGTGGAACGTGGTAAGGGACAGCTAATGGTGAACCAGAACAAGACGTTTCAATTCGGAGCTTACGGAAATGGAACAATAGTGAACACTGTTTCATCACAGTGTGATCCCTGTCCGATTGGTCATGTGACTATCGTCTCTGAGAACTCATGTTGTGGCATGTGCTCCCCATGCTTGGGAAATGCGTATACAACTCTAAGCAATGCCACTGAGTGTCTGTTGTGCCCACAAGATCAGTGGGGGAACGACCCATTAAATGGCAGTTCTCACTGTGTTAGAGTCGATCAAATATACACCCACGCATCAGACGCAATCGGTGTTATTGCAATACTGGTTGCTTGTATTCTGCTGGTGGCTGTCATTGCTAGTGTGTCTGTTTTGATATACAGTTGGAAAACAAAATTGGCTAAAGCTTTAAGGCGTGACTTGATCATTGTCATGGTTACCGGCATGTCTTTGGCAGTATTATTTACAGCATTCTTTGTGGCCAAACCTTCAGTTGGTGTATGCTTGTTCCAGCGTATCGGAGGTCAAGTGTATTTCGTAATCCTGTTTTCGCTATTGGTGATAATCCAAGTTAACTTCGCGTGGGATTACGCAATCACGAGAGGATATGCAAAGAGGTCCTTCATTAGCATACCATATCAGCTACTCCTGCTAATCCCACTCGTACTCTTCCAATGCCTTCTTACGATTATTTCCCTGGTGGTCGTCCATCCCTCAGAGGACAAGATGATTATCCATGCTATGAGTAGTGAGCCTAATTCATATCCAACCATCCACCTGACCTGTGTTCCACCGCACCTAGCAACAGATATCATTGAAACACTATTCCAAGCTATACTTCTTGCAACATATATAATCCTGTCTGTTATATCGCTTAGAGATGCCGAGAGACTTACCGAAGCCCGAGCCGCACTCCTTACAGGCCTGTGCATCAGTGCTACATGGATCGCATTTGTTATTGCCTATTTCATTGTCTCTGAAGACACAAAACCTGACGTTGTTTTGTTATCAATGCTAGCGCATGCTATTGTGATACCAGTATGCTCTCTCACCCCGAGACTGATCATTGCGTATAAACGAATAGGGGCTGGTTCTGAGGAGAGGAAAATGGAGTATTCTATTAGAAGTGTTAACAGTAATTCGGGATCACATAAAGATAATAAGAGTAACAAGACAACACATATGTGAAAATAAAGTTTTTTAATAACCTTTTCATAATTCGTATATTTGTTGTGATGTCATAACTACCATAATATGCTTATTAATTGTTTTGTAATACTATTTAATTAACTAAAAAGGGAATAGTTTGAATAAAAAAGCTAGGGCGATAAATTAAAATCATTCACTATCAAAATACAGTATGTTATTTCTAAACACATTCAAAAACTCACAGTTGTGAGATCATAAATGAATCATTGAATAAATACGATAGCGCTACTTTTAAATAGGTTTCACCTCCTTTACACATCTAACTGTTTCGGTATGTCTGAAACTTGTCTGCGAAGCATGCTTTATTATCTTTGATGGCAGTTTACTGCTAGTTGAATGACAGGTCATTAAACAAACTGTCGAAATGTAATTATACTGATTCACTGGTTTTATTGCACTGTCACTACTTGTCATTATCGATCATATAGCTAACAGTTTTAGTCAAAACAACAAACAGGCATGTAAAGAAAGGCTCCAAGTGTGTCTTTGAGAGAAACAAATAGTCACAATGGGTTCAATGCTGGCTAGTAGCTGTTTATTGTTAGATACAAACATATACATGCACATGTACATGTACATAAATACATTATAATTATGTATATAGAAATACATATAGGTTATATATGTACATGTATACTTATAGTATAAATGTACATACGTTTGTCTTTATTCAACTTCTGTGCGACCTATCGACTTGATGTCAATATTGATTGTTGCCTAGCATTGTATTGAAGGTGTTGATGAGAACTATTTTGCCTTTCAGTTATATCCTTTGGGAGTGCACGTGCTTATGCAAGTCAACACGCCCTTAGAATAGCACACCAAAAGTATACCCTGATGGGCCAAGGGACTGGTGAAACCAAATATCTTGTTTCATTCAGTTTCCATTTCATTGTTTAGCATCAATCTGACTTGTATTGAGGTGTACTGTATACTTCACAATTGTACTGTGCATGTGTGCATGTTTCCTCGTTTTCAAATATTCGATTTATTTACAGTGAGATACCTTATAGAACAGGGTTTGTTAACCCGATTACAAGTCAGAAGCTCGACGAATGAAATAAACATGCACATACCGCTCACATATTTTTACTATATCTAGTTGGGGAATATTTGGTCCAGTATACACAAAAACAAGTCATGATTTAATCAGCCTGACAGAAAATTAATAGATTCCTTATACATTAGTATAATACATATGTGTGTGTACCTATAGACATTGTGTATAGGGTTAATTCCCATAGATACAGTATTAATACATTTATTGGCTTCCTTATAGTGTTTCCTGATTCAGTTAACCATTAGATACACATCTATGATAATGTTATGCTTTGGTCGGATATAGTTGACAGTGTTGAATAACGTATAGAATAACTATAAGGTCAACCTACTCTTCCTGCAAGTTTACAGATATCAATTACACACTCAATGCTAAATAGTTGACATAATCATAATACTCACCGGTATGTGTATATGACTACTGTTTGTATGTATTTTGAATAAAAGCATTAACCATTGACCAATTTGTGGTTCCTCCTTTACATGTGCTGCTAATGGGTACCATAATATGAACAGGTTACAGTGTACTACTACAGTGATTAGCAGTTACCTCTATAAAGTACATGTAAATGGATACCATAGTATTAGCAGCAGATCACATATACAGTATATGCAATACATAACACAAGCAGTTCATGTACGTAAGCGTGTTCAGTAAAATTAATTATGATAATTCTTTTTTTTTTTTTGATGTGAAAGGACAATTATTGGTATGAATTAAAAATCAACGTCCTTATCACAATTATTTATTTGGCTGTACAAATATATACATAAGTAAGTTTACATATATACTGTAGCAAGCATATGTATGGTAGGTATATGTATGTATATGTATGTATGTGTGTATGTATGTATGTGTGTGTATGTGTGTGCATGTGTGGCTATACGTGTATTACTGGGAAGTGTATTGTATGTGTTGTACTATAGGAAACACAAGGTGATAGTACGCAATCAATCGCGGCACCGTTTGTAGTCATAAACGATGATTGTTATATATTTCAATTACTTTTTGTTTATCTTAACTTTAACAAAAAAATTTACTGTATACGTGTGTGTGTATTAATGCATTAGTTAATGGCAGGTGGCAATAGTAATGGAGTAAACCATCTCCGCTAGGGTTAATAATTATGGAAACACCACACGGTGGTATGTCACCATTCAATAAAGAGTTGTCTATGACACGGGAAATTAGTGGATGTCAGTACATTAGTTAGGAAATGCTAATCTTGACTACCTAGTCCAGCACTTGTGAACGTACAGCACACTCAAAACTGCTAGACTAAGTCAAGAGTTACTTTCCCAACTGCATTCTTATTACTAATATTATTATTTTCCTTTTTAACAAACCTTATCACATTCAAAACAGATAACCTCCAAAAGTCTATTAGTTGTAATGTTTGTAATTATGACGTCACCCATTGTACATGTGGTTTAAATACACGCGGATTGAGATCCGCTCTCGCCTTTTCAGATCCGCTTTTACTTTCCAGTGAAATTGTTCCTTCCCTTTTGTTCCTGGACATTTCGACCAGACCTACCAGCCAAAATAAATATGCTCCTCCAAAAAGACACTTGTCTGTTACTGTATATTTTGCTGTTGCTCGCAACACTCCAGACCACCATCATGGCGGAAGCTCCACCGCACAGCATAAAACCGAGCACCGTTTACCTGACCAGTAACAGAAAGAGAATACGGGGCTTCAGCAACAAAGACGACGTGGATATAGTAGTGGGGGCCGTCTTCCCTGTGCACAACTCCCACGGTACGGGCGTTTGCCAGCCCGACCAAGTATTTGCAGAAACCACAGATTACATGGAGGCGGTGCTGTACGCCATCGACTCCATCAACGCAGATCCCAACCTTCTCCAAAACGTTACACTCGGTTACGACCTCAGAGACTCCTGCATCACCGAGAACATTGCATTAGAGGAAACAGTGGATATGATAATATCGAGTCGCAACGATGAAGAGGCCTGCAAGATAGCCGGGGGAAACATCACCACAACCTCGTCTCCAGTTGCATCGGTTGTAATCGGTGACTATGCAAGCTCTATTTCCATCCCCATCGCTAGCTTTTTGCGTGTATTCAGCGTGCCTCAAGTCAGCGTAGCCACTTCAGTTCTCCTTAACAACAGGGAAAGATTTCGATATTTTTATCGTACGGTTCCCTCAGACGACCAGCAAACGCAGGCCATTATCGACTTAGTGCTACACTTTGGATGGACTTACGTGTCCACACTGCATTCAAACGATCTGTACGGTGAACCTGGTATAGACAACTTCCGTACACTTGCTATCCAGAAAGGCATTTGTATCGATTTGGACGAAGGTATTGATGAGGACTTTACACCCGAGCAATACACTGATTTAGCCAAGAAGGTTTACAATTCCTCGGCTGAAGTGATCGTCTTTTTCTCTTCATTCAACCAAGTTAACGGGCTAATGGAATACTTATTAAAACTCCAAGATACCATCGGAAAAGAGAGGAAGTTCTTGTGGATCGCAGGTGATACGTGGGCGGATTCGGCCATTGTCTTCTCCTCTGATTACGAGCCTCTTATTCGTGGCATGTGGGGCATCGTACCCAAGACTACCAGTCACCTCGGGTTCGAGGAGTATTTCTCCAATTTAACCGTGTCCAATAACAAGAGGAATGAATGGTATCGAGAATACCACGCATACTATTATAACTGTACCAGTAACCTTACCTGCAATGATAGCTTAAGCATTGGTAACAACAAAAACTATAAGACTAATGCATTTACTCCATTTGTAATCGATGCCGTGTACAGTTTCGCACATGCTTTGAACGACTTCCTCAACGCTAACTGCGATCACCCCATCGTTTGGGACCCCGTCGACCAAAGCTGTGAGGGGCAACGGATCAGTTTAAATGGCTCGACGTTACGTAGCTATTTGGAACAGGTTAATTTCACCAGTATAACTGGTAACCCTGTTGCATTCGATAGAACAGGAAGCATTGAAGGCACTTACACCTTCCTAAACTATCAATTGGATAACAATACTGGTGAATATAGAAACGTACGTACAGCCATGTGGGATATGAAAAGCCCCGAGAACAAGAGACTTGTCATCTTTCCCAACAAAATACATCAATTCGGAGTGGACGATAATGGTAAGCCTGTTAGAGCACTGGAATCGCAATGTAAGAATTGTCCCCTTGGGAAGGTGTTCCGCCCGGTACCAGGCTCCTGCTGTGGTACCTGTGAACCGTGTTTAGGATCTAACTTTAGTAACACGACCGATTCCAGCACAGAATGTTTAGTGTGTCCGCTTCATACTTGGGGTAAGACTCCACTGAACGGTAGCAGGGGTTGTGAGAGTATCAAGGAAACATATCTGAGCTACTCGGATGCTTGGGGTGTTATTCTGATAACAGTTGGTATCATAGGAATGTTGGCTGTGGTTGTGGTTACCATTGGTTTGATCGCTTTGTGGAACAAATCGGTTATCAAGTCATCCGGGAGAGAACAAATGGTGTTACTGTTGATTGGTATAGCTTGTTGCTTCCTGTCCACCATTTTCTATATCCTGAAGCCCTCCATACCAGTTTGTTTGTTCCAACGTGTTTTCACTTGGGTAAGCTTCGCTTTGATCCTATCAGCTCTGTTCATTAAACTGGTTCGAATTGCTCGTATTTTCCTTCGAGGGAACAAGTCGAGACGGCCTCCGTTCATCCAACCGGGCTACCAAATACTCTTCACATTCATGCTAGTGGGATTCCAAGTTGTACTAGTCACAATATCATTGGTTATAGTTTACCCAGAGACCACTAATAGTATTCTGTTGAATTCCAAGGACACTAACGATTACCCCACACTCGTACTACGCTGTGCTCCACCCCATGTTATCATGATCGGTGTTCAGATGTTATTCTTTGCGATCCTCCTGATTTCCAGTAACGCACTGGCCATGATCACCATTAGATTCCCTGCGAACTTCAACGAAGTACGTTACGTTGCGTTCTGTACCTTTGCAATCGGGCTGATTTGGTTGACGTTCATCATCGCCTTCTTTGCTACTACGGACGAATTCAGAGGTGCCATTTTATCGTTTGCCATCCAATTGAGTGCACTAACTGTTCTAGTGTCGATGTTTGTCACGAGACTATGCGTACAGCTATGCTTTCCCAACCAAGTACAACCAGGAACCGATGGTAATCCCTCCATTATCCTAACTAGAGAAAGACGTACTAGTAGTGTTGGTTTTCTTAATGGTGACCAATCGTGTGTCAAACGAGAGAGTGTTAGTGGATCAGGTAGTGGTACAAACGATGGCAGTGCGACTCGACGAGAGAGCACGGCAAATGGCAGCATTGATGATCCACCATTGAAAGTTAGATCACCTGTGACTGTTACTTTCTCTACGACAAACTTACATGTGTAGTAGACAGCCTATTCAACTTATTATTATATGGTATGTCGTTTAATTGTTATTGTTTTATTAAATAATGCATTAATAATTTGTTTGTAATTTGTTCTATATTGCAATTAATTTTTTTTTTTTT
>JAYJLX010098336.1:0-22149 GCA_036873525.1 Chalinula nematifera
ATGATACTCTATTATATTCCTCTGGATTATCATTATGTTATCCTTATTTTACAGATTGTTATATGCCTTTTGTTTATCATTTATTTAAATGTGTTCAGGCCATACAAGAGAAAGATACATACATTTTCTGAAATCATTACATTGCTCATTTTAATTGGTTACAGTGGATATTTCATTGCAGTTCCATTTGAGTCCCATTTATTTTCTCCATTCTTTTTGCCAATCATCCTATTCCATCCCTTTATTGCATTATGTTATTGTTGTTTTGTGTGGTTCCCGAGGAAGTGTAAGCATTGCTGTTGTAATTATTATCAAATCATCTCCAGCAACCAGTCCAATATTGTAGTATTACGGCCATCAGCAGCTCTTCCTGAGGATGATCAGGATAATGTACAAGATCAAAGAGAAGATGATGATCTACTACCAGACAGGATGGCTAATCCCGAGCAATATGTTAGCCTTCGTTCGTAATGGCTGACTGCGCTGGACTTACACAGTGTCACACATCTAATACTGCTGATATAATAATTATAAGTATAAAATAGTATTATTTTTGAACTTAATAATTATAATACTTTTAGTTATTATGCATTGTGTATTTTGTATTGCACATTGATTATTACAATAGTCAATATTAATGTAATACATTAGTGTTATCATAATATTTCTTTAAACTTATATATTTTTAGTTATGTATAAATTATATAATTATATTGTGTGTTTTATAGTATACATTGATTAATTTTTTTTCTATTGAGGCACTGTGCATTAGATGACTTGCTTGAAATTGTTACACTTATTTGAATTATATATCGTATAACATTTATTTATTGAAATAATACATGTATGAGCCACTCCCACTCAACACTTGACCCGCCCACCTTTATTAACTGCATGTTATAGGGGTTGTTTAAATGTGTCTATATTGTCATTGGGAGCCTTCATTCTTGGATCACGGTAGAATAGGAACATAAGCAATATGTATTTTTTTTTTTTGACATTGGCCGCAATGCTGCTTGGTCTGATGATTATCACTGAAGTGTAACCCTCATCACTACGCAAGCAATGATTACCACAAATTGTAAACTATATAACGATACATATTGAAATGCAGCTCTAGTTGACTTACATGATTTAAAATGATTGATGCTAGTGACTTTAGAAAAAAAAACATTTTGTGCAATTATACTATACTGAATCAATAGTGCTGAGGAAAGTCAGACCATTAATTATCATAATGTGCATGCATGAGGGAATTTACTAAGATTACATGCAGTGTACCTTTATGTATGTGGTGGCACATAATGATTCAATGGGAGGCTATTTCGTCAGACTGAGTATTATATGACTTCAAGTAAATGAGTCCTTTTATATAGTATTACATTAGTGTATGATTGTTAAACATTGGATTCTAATTCACACCTCATATACTCTATAGTCAATTGATCAATAAGTTTGACTCAAGATCTGTCCTTTTATATTCTAAAGCTTTGAGTGACGCCAAAATGTCCTAATAAGTCTATTTTAATGTTACATGTGCATTTATAATATATTGAGTCATCAAGTATATACAATAGACATATCTTGTTTAGTGAGACAGTTTCACACTATATTCTTATTGGAGCTATAGTGCTGTATATTAAACTCCTTTACATGGATCAAAGATGTTGATTAATATTTAACTAGTATTTTTTTTTTCCCGGCAAGAGGTGTTTATGCAATGGAAGTATATACCTATACAATATGGGTCTGCTGTTAATCCCTTTAGCTGCACAACTCAATTAGCAATCACATACGAAATAATGCAGCCTATAGGTGTTGTAGTTTCAATATGATCATGTTATAGCAGCTGTATATAATGTGAATCGAGACTGCTTATGCTGAGTAGATGAATGTTTTCTAACAGTGAATTAGAGTTTCGGGTACTATTTAAAAACAAATTTTTTTAACATTGCAATATGGATAAATTAACTGTAATTTGACGGCAGCTAAAGAACCTAACTCAGACCATAGAAAATATAAATCTTATGGTTTCACTAAGATGTCAACTATAATCATGAAATATTGTGACAAGTGAATTAGAAGTTGTGTATATAGTGCAGATTTTGAAAACAAACTCAAACTTTTGGCCGATAGTATATATAGAAATTGCTCATTAACTATACATGACATGACAATCACTCAATAAAACATCAGCCCTCAACCACCTTACAGTACAGCTGTGCCCAAAGCAATTCTGCCCTATAGCTTGTGAAGCAGTATGAACTATCTATTACTACTGGTGACTGTGATTCTTATTGATCAGCCCCTGCAGGGTATTGCCTTTGAATGCCCGGATCATGTGATACGTGTTGATAGTGTCGATGGAACGTATGATGAGTCCTTGTGCATTACAGGAGAGGTACCCTGTGCTACCCTCAACATGGCTCTCAGAGGACTACGGGACAGTACTCTGATCCAGGTTAGTCCGGGTAATCACACGTTGAATAATACAATGGAGAACAGTATTAATTATAAAACAAATATAACCATTACTGGAAGTGAGGAGAATGAAACAGTAGTTAACTGTGAGCCATCAGCTGGAATATATATGTATAACTGTACTAATGTAGCAGTCAAATACATTACTTTCATCAACTGTGGTTACAACACACGAGAGTCAGTAGAATTAATTACAGAAACATACATACATACTTTTCCTCTACAACCTGCTGCACTTGGCTTCAGCATCTGTCACGGTACTACCACAGTTTATAATGTCACTATCCAAAACTCTACTGGCTCTGGATTGGTTTTCTATGAAATATCAGGCAGTATTGTTATCAGTAACAGTGTAATAACAGATGGTACTGGGACAAGTTCATTCCACATTGGAGGGGGTATAGTTATAGTTGGGTCTCCTAGGCCAGCTGATGATTATTATTTTGAGAGTCGTAATGGTTACAGTATCACACATGTTGTTATCAGTAATAATGACTACTCACTTACACCAACAATATTTGACGATGAATTTTTTGGGGCTGGGTTACTAGTCATTCAAACACCAGACGCTCTGTATATTGATTCTAGTGTTATATCTAACAATACTAGGGGACTGTATGTACATAACAGCATTAGCATTTATTATGGTGGATGTATTGGTAATGAATATGACATCATTATTAATAATACTGTAATCTCATCCAACTATGAGCATGCTGATATAATAGAAATAATGGATTATAGTTACATCAACTTAACGCTGTTGGATGTCAGCATGAAAAATCAACTTATTGGCAAGCTGCAACACCATGACTGTGATGATGGGTACTGGTATTCACCACAATTGCTTGAACTTTCAATGTCTTGTACTAAGAGTTGCGAAATCCCTCAAATTGAATTTTACCACTCTGATAGCGCTTTTCAACCTCAACGGATCTTTACTGGTATTTGCTCTAACAATCATTCTGTCGACTACATGGGTAAGTGTCCAGTACCCTATTCTAAACCTTCTATTGGCTGTTGGGATCACCATGATGGTGTTCTGTGTGGTCAGTGTAAGGAAGGTCACAGTGTAGCTATAAACTCACCTTACTTGTCTTGTGTTCCTTGTGATGGTTGGCACGATGTTCTCAGAGGATGGGGTCTATTAATAGCCTTAGAGTTTATACCAGTAACAGTTATGGTAGCTGTAATAGCTCTACTGAATGTCAACCTTAATCAAGGATCACTCAAGGCATACATCTTCTACTGTCAAATATTAACAATACCATTTCCATCAGTGAGTTATCCATCATGGTTTGTGGTTGCATATAATTATGACTCGCGAATAAACTTTTTTTCTTTTTTTCCATTCATGACGATGTGGAACTTGGGTTTTATAAGTTATCCATCATGTGGATTGTTTGGTGATGATTTATGCTATACTAAGTTCTCTATATGCATTTCCCGCCATACCACAGCATTAGGAGCCATTTCTTTCTGGTATTTGATTGCTTTCTACCCTTTCCTTTTGCTGTTTCTGATATATTACTGTGTCATTGCTTATGATAAAGGTTATCGATCTGTTGTGTTTGTTATTAGACCATTTCATCGTTTATTGGCTCGTTTTTGGAGAATGATGGACATCCACCCTTCGATACCTGTTACTATTGCTTCAGTGTATACCTTGTGCTTCACACAGCTAGCAGCAACATCTCTCAAACTGCTTCATGGAATAGCCTTCATGAACCAAACAACATCAAAGAATGAAACAGTATTTTTCTATGATGGATCTCAACCTTATTTCCAAGGGGCTCATGGGGTAGCAGCTACTCTAGCCCTGATAGTGTTAATAGTATTCATTATTGTACCAGTGGTTTATCTCTCAGTGTATCCTTTCAAGTGGTTCCAGTCATGTCTCAATAGAGTGAAGATAAGAAAGGATATGTTAATATCAGTAACTGATGTATTCACAGCTCCCTATAGCAATGGTACACAGAACACATGGGACTATCGGTATTTAGCTAGTTCTCATTTTACCCTACAACTAGCACTAATGATACTCTATTATATTCCTCTGGATTATCATAAATTTATCCTAGTTGTACAAATTGTTATTTGTTTTTCCTTTATGATTTATTTAAATGTTTTCAGACCATACAAGAGAAAGACACATACATTTACTGAAATCGTTATAATGCTCAATTTAATTGTTTACAGTGGATATTTCGTTGCAGTAGCATTCAATTCTGATTTATATTATTCAATTGTATTTATTTTATTTATACCATCAATTATTTTTACCTGTTACTGTACTGTGTTGTGTTATTTTTTTGTATGGTTCCTGAGGAAGTGTAAGCACTGCTGTTGTAATTATTATCGATTCTCCAACCAGTTCAATATTGTACAGCTACAACCACCAGCAGCTTTACCTGAGGATGATCAGCATAATATACAAGATCAAAGAGAAGACAATAACCTATTACCAGACAGGATGGTTAATCCAGCATACTATGGTAGCCGCTAACAACTAATGACTGCTGAATTTACAACTTACATTGTGTGACATATAATAATGCCCAAAAATAGAGTTTTAGTTTTTAAATTAATTTTGTTGTGTTGCTTGAAATTGCTATATAATTTTTGTTTAACATTAATTATAGAACAAATATGAGCCACACCCACTTAACTCTGTACATCAGTGACCAACATTATTAAGAGGAAAGCTTGTGTGTCACTAATATTGCTGAGCCATGCAGTACTATAAAGGTTATAGGGAGACCTATATAGTCTGCAAAGTGTTGCATGTATTAACCAGCTAGGTCCAGTAATTATAGGATGGGGTATAATTAGAGGCAGGATTGGAAGGGGATGGGTTGGAAAAAACCAACTTTATTCAAGAGAAAAATACAGTAAAATTAAACAATAATTTATTAAAATTGACAATTACAAGTACCATCCATACATGCATGAGGGTATCATTATTGAACTAAAAAATGGGACAAGCGCTGCTCTCCTCAAATGTTTATTGGATTACTGTGGTGGTGGACATCACTGTGTACTCCGATGTACATTGTTGAAACAAGGGATGCCCAAGAACACAATAAACAGTATACAATTACACTGAACAGTATTGAACATAACTGATAATTTATGAGCCACTCCCACCGCCCATGCAACATGTAGCCCCGCCCGCCTATGGTAATTGCTAAGTTTTGTTTAACGTTACTACGTTAGTAGCCAATTAAACTAATTCATTCTAGGATCACATACATGTAGGACAGGAGCATAAGCAAAATTTATTTTTAATACTTTAACATTGTCACTGGTCAATGCTGCATGCTTGGGCTGATGATAGGCTATAAATAAGGAGAGCTGCTTAATTGAAATGAGATTGCATTATTATAAGGACAATATAAAACAGTTATGTCACATTCATTGACAACAAGCCTATAGGTACCATGCATATGCAGGTATTATTATTGCTAAACCCAATAATTACAAGTATAATTATAGTGCTCTCACTGCCAAGTTTAGTGAACCAACGTTATTAAATAAATTATGAGCCCTTCCCACTCTAACTGTGCTGTGCATGTCTTTACCTAAAGGGATCGTTGAATGCGTCTCGATTGTTATTGGGAACCAACAGGAGTATAAACAAAGTACATTTTCTATTGACATTTGGGCTGACGATATGAGAGTTAGATTGCATGTAATAAATTAATAATGACTTGTAATTAAGGTACTGAAAAGAGATAATTTGTATGTAGTTTGGAGTACTCCACTGGACTGCATGTGTATACATATACTCTATACTGGGTGGATATGTATACTTGAGATGTGGAGTGACGTTTGTTCCATCATTTGAAGTATAGATGTATAGAATGAGTACATTGGGATGCGGCCCATATGAGGGGTATACTTAATACACTGAACAGTACACCAGCTGTATTATTTGCCAGATTTGTTTTACTTCACAATAAGATTATACATTTCAGTCATTATTGCAATCAACTGTACATATAGTTATAGTAATTATTTCAACCTCAATTAAGCATCGATTCAGCCAATCAATTAAGTAGTTGTTGTCTATACAATGGAACAATCATGCTGTTTGTACAATATAACAATGTTATGGTTTCGAAATGATTTTATTTGCATTGTGAATTTAATAATAAATGAATGAGATCTATTAAGTTAATTGGAAGTTGTGAAAATCATCCAAAATGGAGAAAAAACAAAGCTTAATGCCGTTTCAATGTTCATGGCGCCAGTACATGTATGTATATACATACATGTACCAATTAATAACATGTAGCATGTATTTATAGGGTCCTGTATCGGCAAATTTTATAACTAACTACGTGCGAGGCAATCGATATACAGACAGCTCTTCAGTATTACCTCAAGTTTATAACTATAATATCTGATTGTAAAAGCAGTATGAAGCATTCGTTACTACTGGTGACCATGATCCTCATCATTGGTTATACTGCAGTGACTATATTGGCTCAATCTGAAAGGGATTGGGATTATGTGATACGTGTTGATAGTATCAATGGAACATACCATGATTCCTTGTGTATTACAGGAGATGTACCCTGTGCTACCCTCAACATGGCGCTCAAAATTCTGCAGTTGTTTAGAAATGATTATAATTTTAAATTTAGTTTTCTGATCCAGGTTAGTCCGGGTAATTACACGCTGAATAATGCAATGGAGAACCATATTAGACCTATCAATATAGATAGTATAGCAATTGTTGGAAGTGGTGAGAATAAAACAGTAGTTAACTGTGCACCATCAGCAGGAATATATTTTGATCTTATAAATTATGTAGCAATAAAGTTCATTACATTTGCTAATTGTGGTTATGGTAACCTCACGCAATATTCAATACCGTTAACCATTAAAGGTCATCGGAGTAGGTTTCCTTTACAACCTGCAGCAGTTGTTTTCAGTAATAGGTGGGTTGATACTGTCACAGTTCAAAATGTCACTATCCAAAACTCTATTGGTTCTGGATTAGTTTTCTATTTCACCGACGGCAAAATCAACATTACAGACAGTTCAATAATAGATGGTACTGGGACAAATTCATCCCAAATCGGAGGGGGTATAGTAATATGTGGGAGTTATTATTATTACTATTATTATAATGCTAAATACAGTATCTCACATGTTGTTATCAGTAATAATGACTACTCCCTTACACCAACAATATTTGACAATGAATTGTTTGGGGCTGGGTTACTAGTCATTCAAACCCACGATTTTGTGTACATTGATTCTTGTGTTATATCTAACAATACTAGGGGACTGTACATGCATACTGATGTTGCTGCCCTAAAAATTAACTTAAATTGTACTTACATTAAGGTATTCAGCACCACTATTAATAACACTGCGATATTATCCAACAAAGAGAATAGCTTGGTAGAGATATTGGATTTTAATTATATCGACCTAACACTTTTTGACACTATAATCAGTGATGAAATTATTGTTAAATATTCCGCAGGGAGGCCGAAATGCCAAAATCGAGATTCAATTGAGATTGATGTAGTTTGTACTAAGCCACAAAATAGTTGCCAAATCCCCCACATTGACACACAATTACAATATTACACTGACTCCCGTCCTGGGACTTGCACTAATGATGCAACACTTAATTACAAGGGTAAATGCCCAATACCTTATTCTACAGAAACTGGCTTGTCTTTTTCCAACTGTTGGGATAACCATGACGGTGTTCTGTGTGGTCAGTGTATTGAAGGTCACAGTGTAGCTATAAACTCACCTTACTTGTCTTGTGTTCCTTGTGATGGTCGGCATGATGTTCTCAGAGGATGGGGTCTATTAATAGCCTTAGAGTTTATACCAGTAACAGTTATGGTAGCTGTAATAGCTCTACTGAATGTCAACCTTAATCAAGGATCACTCAAGGCATACATCTTCTACTGTCAGATATTAACAATACCATTTCCATCAGTGAGTTATCCATCATGGTTCGTGGTTGCATATAATTATGATCAGCGAATAGCAGATTTATCTATGTTTCCATTACTGACAATATGGAACTTGGGTTTTATAAGTTACCCATCATGTAACCTATTTTCTGCATATGGTGATCCTTTATGCTATACTAACTTGTCTATATGCATTTCCCGCCATACCACAGCATTAGGAGCCATTTCTTTTTGGTACTTGATAGCTTTCTACCCTTTCCTTTTGCTACTTCTCCTTTATTTTTTTGTTAATGCTTATTATAAAGGTTATCGATGTGCTTCATGTTTTATTACACCGATTCATCGTTTATTGGCTCGCTTTTGGCGAAGATTTGACATTCACCCTTCGTTACCTGTTACTATTGCTTCAGTGTATACCTTGTGCTTCACACAGCTAGCAGCAACATCTCTAAAACTGCTTCATGGAGCAACTTTTATCACAAAGAAAACTGCATTTTTCTACGATGAATCTCAGCCTTATTTCCAAGGGGCTCATGGGGCAGCAGCTACTCTAGCCCTGATTGTGTTAATAGTATTCATTATTGTACCAGTGGTTTATCTCTCAGTGTATCCCTTCAGGTGGTTCCAGTCATGTCTCAATAGAGTGAAGATAAGAAAGGATATGTTAATATCAGTAACTGATGTATTCACAGCTCCCTATAGCAATGGTACACAGAACACATGGGACTATCGGTATTTAGCTAGTTCTCATTTTATCCTACAACTAGCACTAATGATACTCTATTATATTCCTCTGGATTATCATTATGTTATCCTTATTTTACAGATTGTTATATGTTTTTTGTTTACGATGTTTTTAGCTGTGTTCAGACCGTACAAGAGAAGGATGCATGCATTTACTGAAATCATTATAATGTTCACTTTAATTGGTTACAGTGGATATTTCCTTTCAGTAGCAGTCGATTCCTTACATTATGATTTATTTATGTTTCTTGTCTTTATACTACCTTTTATCCTTCTCTACCCCTTTGCATTTTTTTATTATTGCCTCGTATGGTTCCCAAGGAAGTGTAAGCGTTGCCAGCTCGATACTGTACAGCTACAACCATCAACAGCTCTCCCTGAGGATGATCAGGATAATATACAAGATCAAGGAGAAGACATTGATCTAGTTCCTCTACCGGACAGGATGGTTAATCCAGTATACTATCGAAGCCTTAAAAACTGATTGCTGAATATATTAATACATTAATTATTCATTTGTTAATAGATTGTTATTTATAACTATACTATTGTACTTGATATTAATACCTATAGTTTTTATACATGTTGCTTTGTTATTCGGACTTTTTTTCATTGCTCACTTAATGAGCCACTCCCACTCAACTGACACACCCATATTCACCTCCATTAATTGCTCTTGTAGTACCCATGCACCTCATTAATCGCTATGAGCCACTCCCATTTAACTCTGATCCACCTACACACCTTCCATGGCTTTGTATTATGAGCCCCTCCCACTCAACTCTGACCCACCCACACAGCTTCATTAATTGTATGTCTTTGTAAAAAAACATGTTTCAGGTTAACTATGTTGGAGTGTAAATGGTATCATCTGGCTATACGCATTACTTGCATTATAAATAGCAAATGACAGACAAAGATTAATGTATGTATGACAATGTATAATACATTGTGAACCACATGTACACATCATTGGGGTATATATACAGGACTGATGGGTGGAAACATGTTCTTGAGATGTGGAGTGATGTTTACATTGCTTCATTATCATTTAAAGTACATGTTGGAATGAGTGATACCCAAGAATTTAAACAAATACTATGTAATAATATCGGTCTAGTGAGGTATTGATCTATATACCAAATGAGCAAACACAAAAGCATCTGCCTTGGTTCACTTTAATGTCTCCTCATTGTGTGCCTGGCTCTGTGAGTCTGTTGGATCAAACATGAATATGTCTTGTTTATTGAATATAGCATATCTTTATATGCAGTATTATAATTCAATAGTATTAAAATCCTTTATATGGATCAGAGCTCTAGCAATTAATATTTAATATTTCCAAGTGGTACAGTACATGTTTATGCAATGGAACTATATGTTTAGACAATATGATGTGCTGTTATAGACCCCTTAGGCTGCAACTTAATTACCAATAGCACATACAAAATAGCACTGACTATAATTGTTGTGGTTTCAATATGAATTCAGCTGTATAACGTGAATTTAACTGAGATTTATATGAACTATTTGAATAGATGGGTAATTCCTGTGTAAAAGTGATTGAATTACTCTATATAGTCATGTATCCATAGTGCCGGCAAATCCGACCTGAAAGCAAACTTTCATTTCAGTGCATAACAGATCAGTCAACATTGCAATATAGTATACGTGGTCTGAGACGTACTTTTATCTGCATGCAGTCAAATACACTGTATGTTTAATTGGTTTCACTATGATGTCACTTCTAAGCATATGCATGAGCATTAATTTGTAAATGATCATAAATTATTAGAGGTTACGTAATAATTTGGTACATGTGGGTCTTAAAAACAACTCCAACTTTTGTCCTGCTATAAAAATACTCTCTACAGCTGCGTACTAACGTATCACTCAGAAAGCAGACCTTATAGACCTTCCTGTAAGCAAGCAACTGTACCACATGCCCTATACACTGATTGTGAAGCAGTATGAAGTATCCATTACTATTGGTGACAATAATTCTCATCATTGGTTATACTGTAGTGGCTTTTGGCTCTGAATGGGATCATCGTGTGATATATGTTGATAGTACCAATGGAACACATGATTTGACCGTGTGTGAAACAGGAAAGGTACCCTGTGCTACCCTTAACATGGCTCTTGAAACACTGCTCATTATGAGTACACTGATCCAGATTAGTCCGGGTAACTATACATTGAAAAAGACAAACCATAACTATATCAGTGAAATGGAGTCTGGTATAGCCATTATTGGAAGTGAGGAAGATGAAACAATAGTTAACTGTGAACCATCAGCTGGATTATATTTTAATGGTTGTGATAATGTAACAGTAAAATTTATTACTTTTATTAACTGTGGTTATGACGACAGCATAGATGAGTCAGTACAGTTATTTATTGATGGTCATACAAGCACATACACTCTACAACCTGCTGCACTTTATTTCGATGATTGTATGGACACAACCATAGTTCATAATGTCACTATTCGAAACTCTACTGGCTCTGGATTAGTTTTCTATGAAATGTCAGACAATATTGTCATTAGTAACAGTTTAATAACAGATGGTACTGGAACGAATTCAACCCATATTGGAGGAGGTTTAGTTATAGTTGCGGATACTGATAATGCTAATAGTCATTACAGTATCTCACATGTTGTTATCAGTAATAATGACTACTCCCTTACACCAATAATATTTGACAATGAATTGTTTGGGGCTGGGTTACTAGTCATTCAAACACCACATTCTGTGTATATTGATTCTATTGTTATATCTAACAATACTAGGGGACTGTATATACATAATGATATTCAGCAATTTTTTGAGTATGCAACTATAGACTGCAGTCGTGTATACACTATCACTATTAATAATACTGTGATATCATCCAACCAGGAACATAGCCTGATTGAGATAATGGATTACAACTGTATCAACCTAATGCTGTTGGATGATAGAATCAGTGACCAAATTATTGCTAAATATCCACCAGAAAGGCCAAATGGCACTTGCTGTTTGCCATATCATCAACGTCCATTTGAAATTCAACAGTCTTGTTCTAACCAGAAAACAAGCTGCCAAGTTCCACATATTGACATTCAATACTATAATGGTATCTGGGACTACCTAACTCATGGCCACTTCTTACCTGGTACTTGCAACAAACCTTCACTTGTATACAGTGGTAGCTGTCCTGTGCCTTATTCCACACGTAGCAAAGTGTTTAAAAGTAGGCAGTATTTCCATAAGTGTTGGGATAACCATGATGGTATTTTATGTGGTCAGTGTATTGAAGGTCATAGTGTAGCTATAAACTCACCTTACTTGTCTTGTGTTCCTTGTGATGGTTGGCATGATGTTCTCAGAGGATGGGGTCTATTAATAGCCTTAGAGTTTATACCAGTAACAGTTATGGTAGCTGTAATAGCTCTACTGAATGTCAACCTTAATCAAGGATCACTCAAGGCATACATCTTCTACTGTCAGATATTAACAATACCATTTCCATCAGTGAGTTACCCAGCATGGTTTGTGGTTGGATATAACTATGATTACCGAATGCAAAGTTTAATAAACATGCTTCCATTCATAACAATGTGGAACTTGGGTTTTATAAGTTATCCATCATGTGGCTTGCTTGGTGATGATTCATGTTATACTCAGTTATCTATATGTATTTCCCGTCATACCACAGCATTAGGAGCCATTTCTTTTTGGTATTTGATTGCTTTCTACCCTTTCCTTTTGTTACTTCTCTTTTATGTTTTTATCATTGCTTATTATAAAGGTTGCCATTGTGTTACGTGTGTTATTAGACCGATGCATCGTTTATTGGCTCGTTTTTGGCGAATGTTTGACATCCACCCTTCGTTACCTGTTACTATTGCTTCAGTGTATACCTTGTGCTTCACACAGCTAGCAGCAACATCTCTCAAACTGCTTCATGGAATAACTTTCATGAACCAAACCACTTTAAAAGATGAAAGTGTATTTTTCTATGATGGATCTCAACCATATTTCCAGGGTATTCATACTATAGCAGTTACTCTATCCCTGATAGTGTTAATAGTATTCATTATTGTACCAATGGTTTATTTCGTATTGCATCCATTCAGATGGTTCCAGTCATGTCTCAATAAAGTTAGGAGAAGAAAGGATATGTTAATATCAGTAACTGATGTATTCACAGCTCCCTATAACAATGGTACACAGAACACATGGGACTATCGGTGTTTTGTTATTTCTCCATTCGTCCTACAACTAGTACTAATGTCCCTCTATTATATTCCCTTTGAGTATCATTACGTTATCCGAATTGCACAGATTGGCTTATGCATTTTGTACACAATTTTTTTAAACGTGTTCAGACCATACAAGAGAAAGATGCATACATTCACTGAAATCATTCTGATACTCACTTTATTTGGTATTAATGGATATTTCATTGCAGGATCGATTTATCCCTCATTGCACCATCTTGATACCATATTTCATATCCTGCTTTCAATCATTTTATTCCATCCCTTTATCGTATTATGTTATTGTTGTTTTGTATGGTTCCCGAGGAAGTATAAATGTTTTTATAGTCAGTATCGGCTATACAGGCAGTTTAATACTGTACAGCAACAACCATCAACAGCTCTCCCTGAGGAGGATCAGGATAATATAAAGGGTCAAGGAGAAAGTTATAGCCTATTACCGGATAGGATGCTTAATCCGGAACACTATCAAAGCCTTGAAAAACATGACAGCTGAATGTTCACACAGAGTGACACAATTATATATAACTGATACATAATGTTTTATTATCATAATAATATAAATTAGATATTTAATTTGAATTTGCTTTGCTTGGAATGCTTACAAAATTATCATGAGTCACTCCCACTCAACTCAGCCCCGCCCATCTCCACTGATTTTCAATTATTTTCGTATTATGTTGTAGGGATAAGGTTAATTGCTGAGTGTGTCTCCATGCACAGTAGAGAACTTAACCGATGGTTTGACACTTGGTAGTGTGACATGACAATAATGAGCCACACCCACTCAAACATTGATCGCAATATTTGATAATAATTAGGAGTCATACCACTGTATACCAGAGGAAAAACACTATGAAATCTGGCAGCATATGCACTATAATAGCGAAAATAAAGTGACAAAAGTACATTACACAATTAGAAACATGCAATATTATGTATACATGCATGTACGACAGCTGAGCATACCCTCAATGAGGACCATCAGGTTGGCTAGGGCAGAGCACAGTATACATTAATAAGGTTCCTGATGCTCTCATTTTTCTATTTTTCCTTTATATATCGTTCCATCATCATTTGATGTATATGTCAGTTGGAACGAGGGTGCTCAGAAAATAGGGGTCGTGTCAATGCATGTGTGCAACATACAATCCAATACAGGTGGTGTACTCTTTAATGTACTACTGCTATACACATTAATTGATTAATCTATTACAAGCCTAACATGGGTACTGCATGGTGAGTAGCAATTAAGGGTCAAATGTAGCAAAGTAGTAGGTGAATAGCTAAAGGGTCAAGTAGCAAAGCCTGCATGGGGTCACTATAGGACTATAGGTTATTCTGTTGCTGTTTTATGATATACTGATAAACCAATTGATGATTATATTATGTATAAAAGAAATCTTAGTTTATTACGATATTCCATCACAAAGACTCTCTAGTAGTGACCCTCTGCTGATAATGAGGTCAGTTATATGTACTCACATTCATTGACAGTTTCATGCAAGTATCATACATACATGTATAATATAGGGTATTATTATTACCAACCCAATAATAGCAAAATGTATATACAGGCACTCCACTCCCCACATGTTTATAGTGGATCACTTTTGGTTGATTACATGCAGTGCACTCCATTGTACTGTGGCTGTGTATAGTACTGCGCTGACAGTCATTGTATTCATTTCCACCTCAATAAAGCATCGATTCAACCAATTAAGTACTTGTTGTTGTTTATACAATGGAACCATTCAATATGCTGTTTGTACAAAAGGACAATGTTGGTAGTTTCAAAATGGTTACAGATGAATTGTAAATTTGATGAATAGATCTATTAAGCTATAATTGGAAGTTGTGTAAAATCGTTTAAAATGGTGGAAAACAAAGTTTAATGTTTTAATAATCTTGACGCCAGTATACTAATCAACAACACACTCTCCTCATGTGATAGCATATATATATATATATATAGGGCCTTTTACTAGCAGATTTTATAGCTGGGTATATGCTAACTGTGTGTGACTCAAGCAATACTGAAAGCCTTTATTGATCAAGCAACTATAATATATACCTGATTGTGAAGTATGATGATGTATCCATTACTACCAGTGACAATAATTCTCATCTTTGGTTATACTGCAGTGGCTATTGGCTCAGGATGGGATCGTGTTATACGTGTTGATAGTGTCAATGGAACATACAATGAGTCCTTGTGTATTACAGGAGAGGTACCCTGTGCTACCCTCAATATGGCTCTCAGAGGACTACAGAACAATACTCTGATCCAGGTTAGTCTGGGTAATCACACGTTGAATAATACACTGGAGAACAGTATTAGTTATATAACTAATATAACCATTACTGGAAGTGGTGAAGATGTAACAGTACTTAACTGTGAGCCATCAGCTGGAATATATGTATTTAACTGTACTAATGTAGCAATCAAGTACATCACATTTAATAAATGTGGTTACGACACACAAGAGTCTGTACAATTTGTTACAAATGGATACACACATAGTTTTCTTCTACAATCTGCTGCACTTTATTTCAGCAATTGCTTTAGTATCACCATAATTTATGTCATTATTCAAAGCTCCATTGGCTCTGGATTGGTTTTCAATGAAGTATCTGATATTGTCATTAGTAATAGTTTAATAACAAATGGTACTGGAACAAATACCTCCCACATTGGAGGGGGTATAGTTATAGTTGGGAATCCTGCTGATCATACTAATGCCAATTACAGTATCTCACACGTCGTTATCAGTAATAACGACTATTCCCTTACACCAATAATATTTGACAATGAACTGTTTTGGGCTGGGTTACTAGTCATTAATACCTATTCTCTGAATATTGATTTTAGTGTTATGTATAACAATACTAGGGAACTATATATATATAATAACTATCATGATGATGATGTCAATGAAGCTTCTTGTAGCCAAACTAATATTATGCTAAGCAACACCGAGTTAGTATCCAACAAATATATCAGCAGCATATTCGAGATAATGGATTACTATAATGCATATATCATTCTAACACTATATGACATTGAAATTAATGGGCAAATTATTGTTAAACAACACCTAAAGGAAAGGTATGGTTGCCCATATGATCCTTCAGAATATTCAAAACCATTTAAAATTCAAGTATATTGCAATGAGCAGCAAAAGAGTTGTCAAATTCCAAACATTGACCTTCAGTACATATCCTTTAATATCTACAACTTACTAGATTATCCTATAACTCCAAGTACTTGCTCTAGTAATCCTTTACTTGATTACAAAGGTAAATGTCCAGTGCCTTATTCCATGGAAGGTCAAATATGGAATACTGGTCAGCATGTTTCCACTTGTTCAGATCACCATGATGGTGTTCTGTGTGGTCAGTGTAAGGCCAGTCACAGTGTAGCCATAAACTCACCTTACTTGTCTTGTGTTCCTTGTAATGATACAATGACAGTTATCAAAGGATGGGGTCTATTAATAGCCTTAGAGTTTATACCAGTAACAGTTATGGTAGTTGTAATAGCTCTACTGAATGTCAACCTTAATCAAGGATCACTCAAGGCATACATCTTCTACTGTCAGATATTAACAATACCATTTCCATCAGTGAGTTATCCATCATGGTTTGTGGTTGGATATAATTATGATTTGCGAATAATAGATTTATTTGTATTTCCTTTTATGACAATGTGGAACTTGGGTTTTATAAGTTATCCACTATGTGGTTTGCTTGGTGATGATTCATGTTATACTAAGTTGTCTATATGCATTTCCTGGCATACCACAGCATTAGGAGCCATTTCTTTCTGGTATTTGATTGCTTTCTACCCTTTTCTTTTGCTGTTTCTCATATATTACTGTGTCATTGCTTATGATAAAGGCTATCGATGTGTTGTGTGTATTATTAGACCGATTCATCGTTTATTGGCTCGTTTTTGGCGAATGTTTGATATCCGCCCTTCGTTACCTGTTACTATTGCTTCAGTGTATACCTTGTGCTTCACACAGCTAGCCGCAACATCTCTCAAACTGCTTCATGGAATAACTTTCACGAATCAAACAACTTTAGAAAAAGAAATTGTATTTTTCTACGATGGATCTGAACCTTATTTCCAAGGGGCTCATGGGGCAGCAGCTACTCTAGCCCTGATAGTGTTAATAGTATTGATTATTGTTCCAGTGGTTTATCTCTCAGTGTATCCTTTCAAGTGGTTCCAGTCATGTCTCAATAGAGTAAAGATAAGAAAGGATATGTTAATATCAGTAACTGATGTATTCACAGCTCCCTATAGCAATGGTACACAGAACACATGGGACTGTCGGTATTTTGCTAGTTCTCATTTTATCCTACAACTAGCACTAATGATACTCTATTATATTCCTCTGGATTATCATAAATTTATCCTAGTTTTACAGATTGTTATATGTTTTTTCTTTATGATTTATTTAATTGTGTTCAGACCATACAGGAGAAAGATACATACATCTACTGAGATCATTATAATGCTCACTTTAATTGGTTACAGTGGATACTTTATTGCAGTAGCATTTAATTATTATGTTTTATATTATTTTCTTTTTTTAACGCCAATCATCTCACTCTATCCCTTTATTGCATTATGTTATTGTTGTTTTGTATGGTTCCCGAGGAAGTGTAAGCATTGCTGTTGTAATTATTATCGATTCCCCAACCAGTTCAATATTGTACAGCTACAACCATCAACAGCTCTCCCTGAGGATGATCAGGATAATATACAAGATCCAAGAGAAGACGATGATCTACTGCCAGACAGGATGGTTAATCCAGTATACTATGGTAGCCGCTAACAACTAATGACTGCTGAATTTGCAACTTACATTGTGTGACATATATATGCCCAAATAAGTTTTATTTCGAATTAATTTTATTGTTTTGCTTGAAATTGCTTAATATTATTTTTTTAGTTTTTTTTTTTTTTTTTTGATAATTTTCGTTTAAAATATGGAATAAATACGAGCCACACCACTCAACTCTGTACATGATCAACATAGTTACGTTTTTAAGAGGAAAGCCTGTACATGTGTATGTCACCATTACTGCATGGGTCATGCAGTATACTTGAAGGTTATAAAGCTTAAAGGTTATAGGGAGACCTAGTGCATTACATAATCGAACACTAATAGTCAAAGCTCATGATTGGGCGACTGCTAGTGCATGCAAGTGTTGACCAGGCAGCAGGTAGATTAATTAGGGTGGGAGGCGGGGTTGGAAGGGGATGGGTGGAGTCTGGAGAGAAAAACCATGGAAAAACTAACTTTATTCAAGTCAAATGCATTATACAGCAAGTAGTCCAATATATAGTTGGCAAGTTAAGAAAAACAAAATTTATCAAGTATTCTCTTTGATATGAGTACATATGCATGAGTTTGTACCTAGACTCCCCTTATAGGACTAGACTAGGCAGCTCTCGATATAAATTATTTAATGACTGAGGTTATAAAGGCTCAGTAGAGATGGCTTAAATTAAGTACACAAAGTACTCAATGAAAGTCAGCCCATCATCATAATGGGAAGGAATTCGAAGATTGCAATGAGTACCAATGTATGTGGTGCTGGCATAACAACCAATGAAGACAGTTTTGTCAGCACAAAGGGTATATAATACTGGGCTGATGATATGCTAAGGAGAGCTACTTGATTGAAACATGATTATACATAATACTATATGTGCTATTGACAATTTATAATTAGAGGGACAAAAGGAGATGCCTTTCATAGCATCAATGCTGGGTATTATTTATTGCCAACCAGCAACAATAACAAAATTAATGTACTCCACGTACTCCCCACATGTTTAGTGAATCACTATGCATAGGACTGTGTACAGGACTGGGTATATGTCCCTGAGATGTGAACTCACTTTTACAATGCTCCATCATCGAGCATACTTGTAGTACTATGAGCCACTCCTACTTAACTACCCATGTACCTCATTAATTGCCATGAGCCACTCCCATTTAACTCTGATCCACCCACACAGTATAAGCCACTCCCATTTAACTCTGATCCACCCCTTCCAAGTCGACCTTTGAATTATGAGCCCCTCCCACTCAACTCTGACCCACCCACACAGCTCCATTAATTGTATGTCTTTGTATATGTCATAGGGTTAATTGTTAAAAAAACATGTTTCTGGTAAGTAACTATTGGAGTGTGTATAGTGTGAATGGTATCATTTGGCTACAGATTACTTGCATTCTAAATTGCAAATCACAGTTCTGTGCCTTATTCCACATGTAGCAAAGTGTTTAAAAGTGGGCAGTATACTTCCATAAGTGTTAAATTGGGATAACCATGATGGTGTTCTGTGTGGTCAGTGTATTGAAGGGCACAGTGTAGCTATAAACTCACCTTTCTTGTCTTGTGTTCCTTGTGATGGTTGGCAAGATGTTCTCAGAGGATGCATGGGGTTTATTAATAGCCTTAGAGTTTATACCAGTAACAGTTATGGTAGCTGTAATAGCTCTACTGAATGTCAACCTCAATCAAGGATCACTCAAGGCATACATCTTCTACTGTCAGATATTAACAATACCATTTCCATCAGTGAGTTATCCATCATGGTTTGTGGTTGGATATAATTATGATCACCGAATAACAGATTTAGTTATGTTTCCATTCATGACTATGTGGAACTTGGGTTTTATAAGTTTTCCATCATGTGGCTTGCTTTATGATTCATGCTATACTAAGTTATCTATATGCATTTCCCACCATACCGCAGCATTAGAAGCCATTTCTTTCTGGTATTTGATTGCTTTCTACCCTTTCCTTTTGCTGGTTCTCATGTATTACTGCGTTGTTGCTTATGATAAAGGTTATCGATGTGTTGTGTGTGTTATTAGACCGATTCATTTTTTATTGGCTCATTTTTGGCGAATGATTGACACCCACCCTTCGTTACCTGTTACTATTGCTTCAGTGTATACTTTGTGCTTCACACAGCTAGCAGCAACATCTCTCAAACTGCTTCATGGAATAACTTTCATGAATCAATTAACTTCAAACAATGAAACAGTATTTTTCTATGATGGATCTCAACCTTATTTCCAAGGGGCTCATGGGGCAGCAGCTACTCTAGCCCTGATAGTGTTAATAGTATTCCTTATTGTACCAGTCATTATATACTATACATGCCCAAATAAGTTGTTTGAAATTGTTAATTTTTTATTTGATTACTAATGAGAAATATGAGCCACACCCACACTTTGCACTTGACTTCTATTAATAAGAGGAATGTTATAATTAAAGCTTGTATGTCACCAATAGTAGTGGAGGGTATAGCTAATAGGCTATAGAGAGACCTAGTGTATTAGGGTCTCATAATCAGACACTAGTCAAAGCACTAGTATAGGGCATGCAACCTTGTAGATATGCCCCAGAGAGGTACCAGCTATTACTAGTGAATCATCATGTATGCTGTGTAGATCAGGTGGGTTGATTAGGGCTATGATTAGGGTATAGGGTATAGTTAGGGGCGGGGTTAGAAGGGTATGGGAGGAGTCTTACTATAAGTGTTCTCTTAATATATATGAGTGCATGTATGTATCCCCTGGACTAGGCAATAATTCTCAGTATAAAACTTTGAATTATAGTAAATAGGTGAAGTTATAGTGGCTCAGTAAAGCTAGGTGGTTTAAATTAAGTATACAGTGTATTAACTTTAATGACCATGGAAGGAATTTGAAGATTACAATGTACCTTTTTACATAGTATAATAATTCAATGATAATGAATGGGTGGAGTCTGCTTAGCATACGTATTCTCTTTGATATGAGTTCATGCATTAGTTCATATCCCATGCAGCCTCTGCAGGACTAGGTGACTCTCAGCGTGAAACTACGAATTAATGTACATGAGTGAGGTTATGGTGGCTCAGTAGAGGTAGTTTAAGTACACAGAGTATTTGATGATAGTCAGACCATCATCCTAATGGGAGGGAATTACAGTGTACCTATGTATATGTGATGGCATAACAATTCAATGATTAGACTATTTTGTCAACTTGAGTATTATTAAAATAGTGACTTCAAGTGTAAAGGGTATACAAATACAAGTACTATATTGAATGCCTGTGACATACACTACATAAAGCACTGTAGTTTGTCATAAGACTCTAGTAGTGACCCTTTACAGATAATAGTAAGGTCAGATTATTGTAATAAGTACCCCTCAACTGATAAGAGAATTTACTTAGATGTATATAGGTATACATTACTTAATTAAACCTTACCATGGTGACTGAATGATCATGAATTGGAATGCAATAATGTTGTGCATGTATATAGGCTTGTTATACAGTTATAAAGCACTTTCAGTAATAATCAAACTATTATGTATATACCGGTATGTGCTTTGTGTGCAATATCTTATATTAGGATATGTCTCATGTTATAGTATTATATTAGGGTACGTCTCTCTGTATGTAATATCTTATATTAGGATATGTCTCATGTTATAGTATTATATTAGGGTACGTCTCTCTGTGTGCAATATCTTATATTAGGATATGTCTCATGTTATAGTATTATATTAGGGTATGTCTCTCTGTATGTAATATCTTATATTAGGGTATGTCTCATGTTATAGTATTATATTAGGGTACGTCTCTCTGTGTGCAATATCTTATATTAGGATATGTCTCATGTT
>JAYJLX010098447.1:0-22139 GCA_036873525.1 Chalinula nematifera
TGGAGCTGACAAAACCCCCCAAAACCCAAAAAACCACACTCATTCCTACTATGAAAGTTGCTAACGCACTTTCAGATGACTAAACACGGCAGCACTGGACAACCCTCTGAAGATCCATCATTTGATAATCTACTGCCGGAAAGGTTCAATTTAATGTTTTTATGCATGCACTACGTATTTCATACTTATACATTACTGGAATATTTGGGTTTTTTTTTTAATTTATAGCAGCAGCTCTGTAGTACTTGTACCAGTGATAGCGACTGTATCAGCAGTAGTGGTGCTGATGATTTAGGGCCAATTGAATTTTCCACAAGTGAAGATGAAACAGATGATTTATATGTTCCATCTCCTCAATGTGTGACACAAATATAGTCAGTACCTTGCCCACGTCAGTTAGCGGTTGTAAGTATTGATTCAATAGCAAAATTTGTTGAAGACATTAATAGGTGGAGATCTTGTACTACTCCTTCATGTACGGGTCCCCTATTATAAAGCTGAAAGGTGTGGGAGGTACTTTTAGCATATCTTACCTATGTCAGGGGTGTGGTTTTCATCCTGCTCATTTTGAGGGGTCAAATATAAATCAATCGATGCAGGGTAATAGAATAACCGATATAGGGGCATCAATAACTGTTGCATTTATTATTTCGGGTTGTTTGTTTGCTACATTCTATAAATGCTTGCCGTAGCAAAAAGTAGCAGTTCAGGACGTGGTATTAATCCAGGCATGTGGCTTTTCACGGACTCCTAAGGTACCAAACTAAAAACTATCAAATCTGGCTTACATTACCTAGTCTTGTTTTCAAGTTATTCATTGAACTGTCAGTTTTGACCGGTTGCGAAAAGTTGTTTTTTCAATATATCTCCAAAACCATGTACGATACAAAAAGCCAGATTTGATACATTTTAGTAACTTACCTAAGGACTCTGTAGAGCCCCATAAGACAAAATTCAGACGGGATCTAGAACTGCTACTTTTTACTTGTTTCGCTAGAAAATGTCGGTTGACAAACGGTTGCGGTACTCTTGCATTGTTTAAAACATTTGCAGGTTTATAAAGCTTCAAACTTTTTGATTCGGCTTACTAGATAAGTCTATGTAAAATGTTATGAGACCGCAAAGTCGGCTTCCATTTTATCAATTTGGCTGTAAGTGGGCGTGCTTTCAAGACTAAACATACCTGTGTACTGCTATGTGTTGTTACTATGGTGCAGTTTTAAACATTTCCACGGGTGTTTATTGGGTTGCAAAAAGTCAATAATTAGATTGCGAAATTAATTTACGGTATTGCTTTAAAAATGGCTTCCTCTTTCTGACCACGAAATATACACGAGATCAGCGCATTTTGTATAACAGTAATATGAAAACAATTGTAACCAAAGACAAACTTAAAGCCTTTTTAAGCCGAAAAGTCTATCCACGCAGCCATACAGGTTCGATAAACCTATGGCGCAGCAGCTGAAGGAAGGTACTGGAATTTGTTTTGCTGAAAGATGGTGTTCTTCTTCTTCCCATTTCGTGAAGACAGAAGTTTTCCCCAAGAAGGCATGCAGTTCACTGGAAAGAGGAAAGGTTAACCTACATGCCAATATGAATATCTACCTGTTAACAATTTTTTTTCTAAAGAAAAATAATAGTCTTATTTCTGTATTATTTTTGACATTAAAATATGTTTTTACTGTTAAATTACTTAACAAATAGAATAAAAACACTTTAACATAATATTTATATATAAAAAAAGTATCTTGCCAACAGAAAACAGTGAAACACTGACTTCTACAAAAAAAAAACTCAGCCAAGAAATCCTGTCGGCCATATTACAGGGCAGCTATTTCTCCCAAAACTTCCAATGTATTTTCATGTTTTGCCAGTGTTTCTAACTTCTTCAGACTTCTACAAATCCAAGGAAATTGAAAAAAAAAATCACAATAATAGAAGCATAACTACATATTTAGCATGGTGCTCATCATAGTCCCGGAGTCAGAGCAAAGAGACCCACTGACAATGGTATCGTACCCCTACAGTAAAGTCTAGTGGTAAAAGCTGGAGGGTTTAGTCAACTAAACATATCAGCGGATTGTAACCTAGTTGAGTGTTAGTATCACTGGCACAGCTTGTTGTAAAGTTTAATATAATGCCATTATTAATCATAACTACGTTAGTCCACCACTATCATAGCCGTACATGTAGCCAGTATGAAGATAGTGACCCAGGATTGCAAAAAATAAAAAATACTACATTGAAGCTTATTTTGGTTCAACAATAGCAGGTAAACACTTGTTTATTTATTTCTTCATTAGTCAAGGCAAAAACAGGTAAAACTGGCAACTTAAAGACACAGTAAGGCATAGAGAACATGGTAATTTATCAATGAATAGCATACCTCAAGAAGTCCATGTAAAAAAATTGTTAACAGAAAGTATCACACACTGCCGGGGAGAGAAAGTCTTCGTGATTTCTTCTAGACAACTTAAAAGTCCAGGAAAACTTCTAGTAGCAAGTTATAACATCGTCTTTTTTCGATTTCGGCTCATATTCCTTTGTTCGTAAGTCAATTACTGTATAAACTATCGGCTCGACTCGAGTATCTTCTTGGAGCTCTCTTCTCTTTTCAAAAAACATGTCTTTGTCATTAACCAACACTTCACATGACAGCCACGTGAGCTTTTATAACGGGTAAAAATGCATTCAGACGGTAGTTTTAACTGAGATAGTGACTTATCTGTGGCTTGGGGCGTCATTAAAAAGTGTACGAACTGCACTGTAATTACCTTACAAAGTACTGTAAACATGTAACAGCTGCTGTATCATTAAAGCATGTAGCAGCTGAATAAACTACTTAAGTAATTTCAGTGCAGTGCATACACTTTTTAATGACGCATACTGTATGTCTGATGAGGATAGTGAAGCCCATGAGGAGTGTAGTACGGCCATTCATGTACGAACCAGAAGCCAGTGGCTCGAGCTCAGCGTCGTCTGCTGAGGAGTCTAGCGATGAAGATAGCAATAGGCTTATTGGTAACAACTGGTAAGCTAGCAGAGATAGTGTGCTTATAAAATGTTTAATGCGTTTCTAAAATAAGGTGCCTCTGTGGAGGACACTGTTCACATGCCTACTGCAGCAGAGAGCATTTGTTGCTGTGAGATTCCGGCTATTCAAGGGAAAAAGGATGCAGTAGATGTAAATTGTATCACTCTCCATCCTGGATTTTCAGTTGTTTGTCTGGACGTTAGGGTCTTGCAAACTGCGTATTACTCCCTTCGACAACATGCAGCATGCATATATAATTTTTTTATTCACTTTCATTTTTAGTTAGTTAGATGGTGTTGGAGTTGGTTGGTAGCAGTGTAGGAGTGCCTTTGCCTTCTTGTGCTGTATCAAAGATACGCAATACATTTCCATCTGAGACGTACACTGGGTGTAAATATCCTGAATTGTAATTTTTTTCAGTTTTTAAAGTTGTGCATATAATAATCCTTGGTATTTAAAAAAAGAAAACTCAGTTATTTAGAGAATCTGCTTGTGTGTTCACCAATTGCTGCAGCTTTTGTTGCAGGTCTTATGTATTGATTGCACAAGCTCTGTGGTACTAAAAGATGGCTGTCTGTTTTGGGTTTCACCTTTCCAGTAACAATGTCCACTACATCATCCATGAGACTGGTTACAAATGCTACATAACATAAACAATAATTATGTTTAGTGGATATAATAATTATGTGATGTAATGAAATAACTGATGTTCACTTACAGTATGAACTCCTCTGTTTTATTTTCCGAACAATATATTTTCCCTTCTTAAGTTTCAGAAAAAGAATACTATGTTGCTCTTTTCCTTCTTTAGTCACAGCCCAAGCCTTGTTTGCATTGTGGTTATAATGCAGTGCAGCTAATCTTAATCTAAAGGCAAAGAATTATATAACAATAATTATAATGAACATACAATCAATTAGTATAATACTACCTAGCAAGCATCCCTAAATAACCGAAGGAATTCTGTTTTGGTGCATACTGATTAAGGAGACTGTGGAATGCCTGTAGTGAAGATGTTTGAGAGCGGTTGGACAGCATCGAGACATCTTTACAAAATCGCTCGTCATTGCAAATAGACAACAACTTATCGCTAGCCTTTGTATCTAAATATTGATGGTCAATACGGTAAATAAAATATGAATTCACTAGTACAATTTATGCATGGACTTACTGTACTTTAGTCACTTACTTCCATTCTCACACTTCTTGTTTTTCAATCCATGTCCCTTATGCTGTGTACATGATTTGCCAGTGATTGCCACTTTTCAAATCGTTTTTGCCTATTGTTATCATCAGTAGACATTGCTGTCCAATATAAATCATTGACCATGCTTTTAATTCAGTCTCCAATCTCCTCACAACCCTTGATTTTAGCCAACTTCTCAACCTTTTTCCTGAAACCTATAATGCAGCATATATAGTATACATGGTTCCATTATCAGAATACATAAGAACATTCACAGTCTAACAATCTGCTCTACTTTATACAGCAATTTTACAGCTGCATGCTATTATTATAATACATGTACATGTATGTATTAACTTTTTGCTACATGCCAAACATCAAAGCAATGATTTACTTCCGGTAAATTCTCTCGTATCCATTTGGATAGTGATGATCTGTTACTAGTGTTTGTACTGGTAGGTCATATTCTTCAAAAAGCTGCATTCCTCGTATGAAGCCTTCTTTTTCCATATTAGTGCTACCATTCACCTCATTACTCTTCAAAAGAATATAATGGTTAATTTTAGTCATGGTATTATACAACATGCATATCTATCAATTGTTTACCTGACCTAATTCCATATGCAATACTACATTATACGTTGTGATCTAACTCCATAGAACAATACAAACCATATTTTGCGCAAAAACCCGGGCAGTCACACCTGCCATCTCCACCAAGTACAAGGGCTTTCTCCTGAATTTGAAGTGTTCCCAGCATACATTCCTGTTGCAACAAGTTTCCAGCAACCGTTGATAGCGGAGAAAAGGAATCTTTTTTTGGACCCTGAAGAAAGTGATCATAGCACAGTTAAGGAACTGGAATATACGAAGCACTTTAGTTGGTAAGGCACCTGAAAAAAGTATTGATGATGACACCATCAAATTTCCTCCCGGAAACCCATTAATGTATGGTTGGCTATCCCAGGTGTAGTCGGGTATACAACAATGACTGCAGTGTACTGTTACTTGTAGGAGGCTTCCTGTTGTGACGAGTTTAGACGATACTTTCGAACTACCACAGGCTTTGCACCGAGAAAAAAGGGAGAGGAGACATGACTCAAAAACCAAGTACTTCTTTTCCGTGTGACGTGACGTGACGTACATGCTTCTTCCTTTTTATGTTCACTTTCCCTATTAACAAAAAAAAAATTAAACACATCACAAACCACTAAGCTTATAAAAATATACTACAATGGCATTAACTTACGAGCTGGCAGATGCTGTATCACTAGGCGTATATAGTGATGTTCTGTCAGAATCATCAGTGATCATCGTTTTCTGATGAATCCATACAGGCTACTGGGGTTGAACACTTAGTGATACTGCCGATATTGAACACTGAATTGCAATGTCACACGTTGACGTATCTGTCTGAACCCCTACATTGCACATGTTTGGTTTAACCTGTGTCACTATACATGAGAATTATTAGCAAGACATTATGAGTAACATAAAATTAAATAGCATCATCAGTGAAAGTGTATTGACTTACTTTTATTGTTCTGCTATTGTGGCTTGAACAGACACACCTCTGGACCTTGGTTGTACTTGTGTACCCACTGAAACCGTTTGACATAAGGGAATCTATTACGTGACTGAACTGATGCCATGCAAATGAGTTAATAATACTAACCGTAGGCTCGTGACAGTCACTGTCATGTTCTTCAAATTCATTAGACGAGTCATATTCCTATACATTAAAGTATACCAGTAGACGCATTATTGTATAAATTAATTGCACAGCATTATATAAGGCAACTATCGTACTTGAGAGGAAGCGGGGTCCACACTACTGTCAGCTACGCTCTTATTGTGATCTTCCTGAAGAGCAGTAGCTATACATGTATAATAGTTAAATATAATATTATATCACCCATTGATTATTATGTAGGGCCGGCTAACCCTCTCTTTTCAAACGCTATTCTTCTTTTTGGTGGTGGAGGCTTAGTTGATGTTGAAGCCACTTTTTCTAATAATGTTGGAACAGCTGTAGGCTTAAGCAGTTGCTTCCTTGTCAAGCCCAAAGTCTTGGAGACAGAGAGGACATCTCCTCAAAACAGTTCGGTTCGAAGTGCGCACTATATAGACAAGAGTGTTTACTGGGACCGCTCCATTTCGCTCTCGTTCGCTGTACCTGTCGTACCCATTGCCTGTTTAGACTTCTGTCGCTTGGAAACTTAAACGTGAAGGCTGAGTATAAAAGGGCGTGACTCTGGGCACTTTTAATAACTAGTGTCACGGCCACACGTTTTTTCTTTTTTCAAGAAGTCTATTATAGTCTTATATAAATCATATAAACCATCACTCAATGTCAAATAATGATACACAATTTTAAATTAACATTACTATGTTTTTATATACAGTAGTGGACAAAAAAAAGTTCCTGTTCCGTTTATACAATTGTTATTTTTGATTACTGTTTTAGCATTCAGCTGTCATAACTTAGTGTTGTATTATTTATCTACCAATACACTATAGCTATAATAGAAAATTATGACAGCTGAATATAGCATAGTATTAAGAGGGGACTGTAATATAAACGTTGTAGTACGGAACGTGAACTTTTTTTTGTCCGGTACTGTATCAGCCATGTGGTTCCAAAACGTCTTGTTTCAGTTTTAGAGGCAGTCAAAGACGAGTAGGCCAAGCCAAGGACGCCATTGTTAGCTTTCATCAAGTTCCCAGACAAAACGACACCTCCCAAACGATAGTTCTGTGGTTGCCAGTGTTTCTCCGAGTTTGCAGAGCCAAAGAGTGAAAGCTTTCTCGTTCCACACGTCACAACGAGTCGTGTGCTGACGACGAACGGTGTCCGATGGGTGGCCATAGCTGTGTTGAAGCGATGTGTGTCTCCCTGACAGTCATCTTGACATTAAATGTCTCGGCAGTCTTCCAAGAACTCTTCTGAGACAATATTGTATAATTAAAAATCTCGCTAGCATCCGAAGGATGCGACGTGAGATTAGAATTCGGCAAGGTGAACATATGGCAATGTATTTGGCCTACAAAATACGCTGAGTCAGCAAATATTAATTTCAAAGATTCAACTAATATAATTTTATTATTATATATTAACCCCTTTGGCCTACAAAATTTGCAGGCAACTGAAGTGTTTAAATAATGTTGAAACATTACTCATGAGTCAGATCCAAAAATGAAAAGTAATGAAGAATAAAATAAACATGCCGATATCAATATTAAAGGAGTCAAGTGTTGTAGAGTAAATAAGTAGTAATCACTGTACACATTTGAGTTCTCTAGAAAACTTAGTTTCCTCAGGTTGGCCTCTATAAGGGAGGGAATAGAGGTGTATAACACTACACATGGTTGGTGGGTTGTCATATATTCACCTTGCCATTTGTGGAATTCTAATCTCACGTCGCATCCTTCGGATGCTAGTGAGATTTTTAATTCCACATCATGTTCATATATGACAATGTATTTGTTCAAAGGGTATGGTTGTGATGCCAATTACCTGAGTTTAATATGGATCCAAACTGAGGTGAACGTTCAGTTTCAATGAATGGCTTATGGTGGAACCTTGAGAAAGTGGAGGCTAGAGACCAATCTGCCATTTTCAATATATCGTGTGTAGCCATGCCCCTGTCTGCGGCTGCTGATGTAGCTGCTGCTCTGGTAGAGTGGGCTTTGAATGCCTTCACATCTATACCAGCCTGGGCGAGAATCCATCGTGCCACTGTAGTTGAGGCTATGGGTTTCTTGAAGCTCAACAGAAGTTGATTCTGCGATGGCTTTCTGTGCTAATGTAACAACGGGACATATGCAGGTGTCTTGGGGTAATCTAGGGACGTACACTACCTTAGGGGATCCGCAGCGTCTTGTCTTCGACAACCCCACTAGGTGAGCTGATACACCATCTTCCTTTATCTGAATATGGCGCACATCTCAGAGCAACAGGTCCGATGACCGTGCAGCTGATGCGAGTGCCAATAGTATCATCAGTTTTTCTGACAAGGCCTTCATGGCAAGTGAATCATTGGCAGGTAGTTTTGATCTGAGGAATTCCAACACGTTATCAACTCGCCAAATATGGTCATATCTGGGTACAGGAGGTCTAGAGTTAAACATCCCTTGAAGTAGTTTGGTGACTAAAGGGTGTTGACCCACTGGGTAACCCTCACTTGGAAGAATGGAGGCAGAGAGTGCTGATCTTATAGCATTCATGGAGGAGTATTGGTACCCTTGCTGTGTAAGGACATTGATTATCTATGGCTGGTAGATAGGAATTGACATTCCCTTCACCACACCAGCTATCCTACTTGTTCCAGGCGGATGTATATGATTTTTCTATACCTCTCCTCTGCGATAATTTGAAAAGCCTCTTCTGAAATTCCTGAATACGATGGTGAACTCCGGAGACCATCCAAGGCGGCTAGAGTTAAGCTGCCGTCTAAGACAAGGGGGTTCTGTTGGCCCTGGGGGTTCATTAGGAGGACTCTGGGGAAGGCAGACTGGGATTCCCGTCAGCTGGAGGAGCAGTTGCGGATACCAGTGTTGTGCTGGCCAAATTGGGGCTATTAGCAGCACTGATTGTACCTGATCTCTGAGAATCTTCTGGAGGATCTTTCCCAACAGAATAAAGGGGAGAAAGGCATAGGGTTGAGGACTGTATTGGCTCCAGTTCTGGGAGAGTGCATCGACTGCTTCCGCATCTGGGTCTGGAGCGTAACTGATATATCGAGGGAGGTGGGTATTGTGACGGGATGCGAATAAGAAGGGTCCGAACTTGTCTTGGAGTTTCAAGAATATATCCCGGTCCAACTGCCAATCGCAAGGGTCGGCACGGCGTCTCGACTCCTTGTCTGCTAGAATATTGAGTGATCCTGGAAGGTATTCCGCGTGCATTGAAATTTCCCTGTCCAGGCACCAGTCCCATAGTTGGATAGCCAGATCACATAAAGATTTGGATCGTGTACCTCCCTGGTGGTTTATGAACGATGCTGCCGTTCTGTTGTCCAGTAGAATCCGAATATGGCAACCCCTGGTCTCCTTCGCGAAAACACGCATGGCCAGCCAAGCTGCTTTCAACTCGAGGTAATTGATATGGCTTTCTCCTTCTGATTGGGTCCAATGCCCTGAGATTGCTTGAGATCCTTGGCACGCCTGTTGTAGAAGCATCTGACAAGATCGTCCACGAGGGTGTTGGAGGAAGGATATTGTGTTCAAATGTGAACGATCTTGACTGACTCCAAAAGTGCAGGTCCGATTGGGCCTCCAGGTCTAGGGGTAGTTCCCAGTTGTAGCCTGATGGGTGTGCCACTATGCGGTGCTTCAATCGCTGCAACGCTCGATACCGAAGAGGTCCTTCTAGGACCGCCAAGTTGACAGATGAACAGCAGACCGATTATTTGGGCCAGTTCTCTCCCTGTTACCATTTTCTAGTTGAGGAGATGACGTACTCCCTTCTGAATCTTCTGGATTTTTGCCTTAGGAACTGAGTGGGTCATTTGACCCGAATCTAGCACAAGGCCCAGGAATTCCATTACTGTTGCAGGGATCAGTGCACACTTCTCCATATTGATCAGGAAGCCTTGGCGACGCAGAGTTTTTAAAGTCACATGCGAGTGCTCTAAAGCGAATCGCCGATTATTAAGAAGTCGTCGATATACGCTATTATACGAATTCCCTGCTGTCTCAGATGAGATATCGCTGGTTTCATGACTTTTGTGAACACCCTTGGTGCAGTGGATAGGCCGAAAGGGAGTGATTTGAATTGATAGCAATGGTTGTTCCATACAAACCTCAGGTACTTGCGGTCCTGGTGAGCGATTGGGACTACAAGGTACGCATCGGTGAGGTCCATATGATTTACCCCTTGTGTAGGATGCCTTTCAGATCTGATAAGCCCTCCATTTTGAAATGTGAAGTCCTGACAAACCTATTGAGACCTTTCAGGTTTATTATTGGTCTCCAGGCTTTTCTTCCTTTTTTTGGGATGACGAAGATGGGACTGAAAAATCCCTGACTTGGAGGGACCAACTCTATGGCATCCTTTGCCAAGAGAGACATTACTTCGTCTAATATGATTTTGTTCTCTGACTCGCTTCGACGTGCATGCCAAGGAGGAGGTGGGGCCAGCGGAGGTCGATTCTTGAACTCTATCTCGTAGCCTTGAGTGCATTGTATAACCCAGGAGTTGCTTGTTATTTTTGACCATTCTGGTAGAAATAGTTTGAGGCGTCCCCCAACCACTGTGGGTGTGGATACTGGGGAATTCAGTTGTTCCTGTATTTGGTGTTCTGACCACCCTTCTGATGAGTACCGGACTGGTAGGGTTTGCTTTTGTTTCCTTGTTGTTGATTGCGGCCAAAAACTTTGTTGGATTTGCGGTTGTTGGAACGATATTGGCTCGAGCTGTTTCCGGCTTGTTTGGCAGCCGAGCCTCTCCCCAAAAAACGGGTTTCCTTATTTGACTGAGGTTTTGTTTCAAGGTCTACTACCGAGTCGTTGAAATTTTTTGCTGACTGAGCGTATTTTGTAGGCCAAATACATTGTCATATATGAAACCTTGCCATGATGTGGAATTTATTTTAATCTACTCCATTTTTATCAGTATAGAATTATATTATTATAATCCTCGATTTCGGCCGATTCGTCCTCCGTTTTCTTCTAAGAAGTACACGTGCAGGTGAGACTTTTTGTAAGCAATCGTTTCATTATTGTGACGATGTCATTTTTGAGCGGTTCATTCAAACAACGGCGGGAATACGATCGCCATTTCTTCTTGTTTAAAATTTCAAAACTTGCCGCCATATTATGCCCTGGGCCAATCCCTTCACAAAGCGGAAGCGACTTAGTTCATAACTAGTGTAAATGTTTAACTATTTAAAGTCAACTTTCATCTTTAAACAAACTAACTCCTGCCTTGTGTGTATTGCTACATCCAGCAGCTACACATCGCTTGCCCATCTTTTTACTAATGACTAATGTGACTATCTGCGTTCCCCCATGTGCGTCATCAACTGGCTCCGCCCTAAACCGGAAATATTCTTTAAAATGGCTACTCAGTATGCTAAGGCAGGATTTTCGAGCCATATTTTGAAGAAAGTACGCGAATTTCAGCGCTTAAAGTGATTGCATATTTATACACAAGGTATGAATAACTGATTTATAGAATAAAAAATTAAATCATTTTTTGGTTGGAGCTATCCTTTAAGTACTGGTTTATTACTATTGTAAATCCAGCTGTCTAAATTTTTTGTTACATGTATATCTATACTACATGGTTAGATAAATTTCGTGGAGCGATTCAACTTAACAATGTATTGTTATCTATCTATATAGGCTGAACTACAAGCCCATCTTGTATAAATAAACGTGACCCCATGCAGCTATGAATAAGTGGCTTCAAACAATAAGCAATTGAAGTCAGAAAATACCCTGATTTTGGGCAAACCACGAAATATATTCACCATGAAAAACTCCGCTATACAGTACTAAGTGTTGCAACAAAGAATTATGACAGCTGGATGCAAGACAGTAATAAACAGCACTCTAAACAATGACCATTATGGATTGTTGCTACAAAATGAAGACGAAGCGGTAATACATGTACCGTATGAACCATGTTAGTATTTAACCATTTTGGATGGCAAAAATGTATGGTAGGAGTGGGAGAAAACGCTGAAAATCTCGTACATGGGGCTGTTTTTCAACCTTTAAGGTACAATAGCGGTCAAAAAAAAGATAACGTTTTTTAACTGTTTTAGTTCAGTAGAACAATACACTCCGTTCTGTTTATACACTTTTTTGCGTATTTACAAAACGCATCAGTATCGTGTTTACGGAAACCGTTTTTTTTTAACAATAATAGAAAAATAAAATAAACACGTGTGTATGCGAATGCGCAATTTAACAACTAACAATAGATAGCTAGCGTGCGCGTGCCGGGCCATAAGCCAAATGGGAGGAGGGAAAAAAAAAATAGCAACAAAATGGTGTACTCGTCGTACAAGAAAGAATACTACCATCTCAAAGGATACAAGCCGCCAAAGATACAGTGGTTATTAGTAGCAGAAGGCCTTACCGCCTCTAGGGTGGGTATTCACATGTTGCTCAGTAAATTCCGTGAAACAGGCTGTCTAGTAAGAGCCCCTGGTAGTGGCAGGCCGTCTAAAGTGACTGACAATATTAAAGCTTTTGTTGACCAACTCATGAGGGAGGACGACGAAACAACGGCACATGAGCTACATGAACATCTAGTCAGGAAAGGCTACTCTATTAGTATAAGGACTGTGCTGAGATGTCGGTCATCTTTAAGCTGGACATTCCGAGGAAGTGCATATTGCCTGGTAGGCAAGTTTTTGTATATAATAGGAATGGGCTATATATAGAACGATATTTGTGATATCAATAACGGTATCGTATCAAGAGATCAGTATCGAATGATTCGATACCAAGACCACACCCACTTAACCACTAATAGTGGTTATTAAGATGCTATCAATGGTTACATGTGCGTTTTTGTCACTATTTTACTGTTTTCTTTCAGAAATGGGTGTGGCTATAGTAAATATCAATATACCACCGCGATATTTGCCTGATATTGATTGATATCTTGATAACGTATCGTTTCATCACTAGTATACAAAAAAATTGACTGCGCCCACTAATTATTCTATAATCAGTAAGCATGCTGTGTTAAAGAAGGGCTCCCCTAGGAATATGTTGCACTGATAAGTTAATGAATCCAAAGTCAACGTGAACATACCAGAGTCTGATATTTGTTCAGCATTGTGTTCTGAGAGCGTCTGTCTGATATTTGTTGGTTCTGAAAGCGTCTGTCTGATATTTGTTGGGCATTGTGTTCTGAGGTCTACTTGATGGGTATTAAGTTCTTAGGGTGTCTGTCTGATATCTGTTGGGCATTGTGTTCTGAGAAGTCTGTCTGATATTTGTTAAGCATTGTGTTCTGAAAGAGTACTTCCTGACTACCATTGCTATAGGTGCTGTACATGTATACTATCAGTCGAATTCTCACTTGATTTATAGCGCAAGTCATAGTGAAACAATATGGCTTTGAGACAGATCTTATCAGTACAAGAGAATTATTAAACCTTGCCAAAGGGATTTCTTTTAGACCAATAAAGTTAAGAGACTGGAATGGGCTAAGCAGTGTAAGGATGATGACTTTTCAGATGTGATTTATACTGATGAAACATCTACCCAACTGGAGTCTCACCGCCGATTCTGTTGTCGCAAAAAGGGGCAAGCCCCTCAGTTGAAACCCAGGTATGTACACACTGATAGCATGTAAAAATATATTACTCATTTTATAGTTTAATATGTAAATGATCTCATGAGCTTTTTTTTTTTAATTTAGAGCAAAGCATCCTGTAAAAGTACATGTCTGGGCAGGAATAAGCAAAAAGGGAAGCACGGGTGTATGTATTTTTGATGGAATCATGGACCGCCATATGTACACTGATATACTAGAGAAAACCCTGTTACCTTTTATCAAAGATGTACTTCCTGACCACCATCACTTCATGGCTGACAACGACCCAAAGCACACATCAAAAGATGCTATTGCTTTTTTAGAAAGAAATGGAGTAAACTGGTGGAAAACCCCAGCTGAGTCGCCTGACCTCAACCCGATTGAAAATTTATGGCACGAGTTAAAGGTAACATAAATAAAGTGTTTGTATAAATTTATTTCAGTGTAGTATTATTGCGTTTTATAGGACGTGTAGTAAAGCCCCGAGGAGTTGGTGGAAGGCATTAAAGAATTCTGGAGAAGTGTGACTGTGTCAAAGTGCTGTAAATATATTAATCATCTCAATAAAGTTGTCCCTAAAGTTATGGAATTAAATGGTGCAGCTACTGGTTATTAATGCATAGTTAAAGTTTTTTTTTTTTTTTACTTATATATATATATCTTTTTTAATTATGTATAATTATTCTTTTTACTGAACAGCCACTCGGCTCTCCTCCTAGCTAATAATAAAAAGAAATAATAATAGTTATTATTAACAATGGCCATACTACTATATACTGCAGCTGCTGCATTAATTTATAATTAATTATTATAAAACAAATGGGTAGAAGAATTCTACAGAGCAAGGAGGTGGAAACAGAAAGCTAAAAAGAGGAAGAAGAAGGACATGGAGCATAATAGATCTAGATTTAGCTGTAATTTACTACATAATGATCAGACTTGTGTTGTTAATAGTTCACTGCACCAGCTTCCTCTTTATGAATCCTCTATTGGAGCTGGAATATTAGAAGACACGCCACCTCGGCTTTCACATGACTCATATTCTTCATTTGGATCACCAGGAACTCCTCCATCTCCATTATCATCTGAAGGTATCTCGCCGGAAGCAGAGGTTTATGGCGCAGATGGAAGAAAGGATGCATATGAGTACAACGATGCCGGAAAATTTAAACTCAGTAGCACTGGGAAGATGTTGGAAGAGCCTGAAATGCTTCAATACTTAATGAAATGTAACAGATCTCTATCCAATAAAGCAGAAATGTATCGCAAACAATTTGAATGTGAATTGAAGGAAAATGGAAGAGGAAGCTATACAGCGTTAGGGACTTCTACAAGCATGAACTGTTTATGAAGCATAATCGATCTGTCACACTTGTTCAGAAGGCTTTGAAACAAAATGAGTGTGCCAACTTAGCACCATTGTAGAAACAGCATCCTTCGATCTAGAGTCTATTTAAACTTAATTAATTTTCTTGATTTAAAATGTCTATAATATATTTCAGTTTAACCATGGAAGGATGCATGCATGATCATGCAAGCAACTTAAGTACTCAGCATGCGGATTATATAACTATAATTCTATAATAATTGAAGTGTAATGATAAATAAAGGATAAATGATGATAAATAGATAAGTAAGGTAGTAATTAGTTTCAATCATACATATGATCAGCTAAAGTCAGCATAGGTAAAGATTCCCTTATAAACTAGCCCGAAGTCTGTTGCACAACTGTCCGATTGAGTTGACACAGGAGCTCCAAATTTTTGACTCGAACTCAATTGGAGCATTCCAATAAGTAGGAAACATGGAAAAAATAAGCTGTTTTAATTCAGTCAGCTCAGCAATAGGTAGAGCAGGGAAATCACGACACCCCATTACAGTACACTTGGCTAAAACATCAGGCCCAAAAAAACACTCTCTTGCCAATTTAACAGCCAGTTTCCCAATTACACTCTCATGATGGAGAGAAGGATTCTTCTTTAAAATGGTATCGTAAGGTAAGAGGTTTTCTTTATTAATTTCTAAACTTGCTAGGCAAGAATGGTCCTTCCTTTTCTTTCCACCAATAGGGAAACATTGCGATTGGCTACACCCTGGTATGGAATTAAGCAAAGTGGGTGGAGTTGTGGTTTGAGTGGCTGCTACGAATGGTTGGAATCGCATGGAGAGTAGGCAAGTACTGGTTTGATAGTTGCAATGGTTGAAGGCACTCAATCCTTGTTGGTTGGATAGTTTAGGAGGAGGAGGACGGTAAGCCAGTGACTTGGTGCCAATCCTATTTGGTGTAGCAAAAATAGGAGGTGATAATGGCGGTGTCTCGAAGTCACCATGTTATCAGCATACAAAATTGGTTCTTGTAATTGTGGTAATTGTTCTTGTTGCTGGTAAGTATGGAATTGATCATTAGTAGCATTAGGTGATTGCCATGGTGAATAATTTGATGTGACCACAGATGTGAGATTCTGATGCTGACGAAGGTTCCTTGTAATTGGGTAGTCAGCTGCTGTTTGTTGGGATAGCACAGGTGACCTTTCTTTGTGTTCGTCTGGCAAGTTGTTTTTAGTATATGTTTGGTCAGCTGCTGTTTGAGAGCTGGATAGAGAGGTCAATGGAGCAGGTGGGTTGGATAACAGTCTATTCTCCAAGATGTGCTCTATTTTCGAGAGCTGACTCAAAACATTAGGTAGATTTTCTCCATTTTACAAACCCTCTTTTCTAAGTAAAGAGAATCTATATGTATAATTAAAAATGAGTAGCGTAAATCATTCTAATAATGTACAAAAAACATTAATTACACATTAGAACAGTGTATTGCAGGGTTGGGGCAAAGTACATTGGTACTTGTACTTAAGTATAACAAGTACAGGTATCTGGAGTACTTGTACTAGCTACAAGTACAAATTCTAAGATGGACATAGTACTTGAATTGTACTTAAACAAATCTAGGTACTTATGGGTACTTCATGTACTTATAAGTACATATTAAGTACAGAAAACTATGAATGTCATACTGTTATGTATAATGTACGTACATGAGTTTGCATAGCATACCTGATGTAAATGTATTGTAAATCATTACAGGTAAATGTACACTAAGACGAAATATGGGGTTATTGATCATTACCGAAATTTTTTTATGAATTGAAGTAACAAAGTATTTTCTTTTATGTACATGTACATGTGGTTTAACATGTCTAGCACATATGCCGATTTGTACTTACTGATGTACTTAAGTACAAACAAAAGTTGCAGTATACTTGGTGTATTGTACTAAGGGTTGTACAAACTGATCAAAAAGGTGCATGCATGTGAAAGAATTTATAATAACATTTTCATTTGTTAAGAATTGATTAATGATATGTACAAGTCAAACTACAGACCCCCTTAGCCCACGGCTGTTTATTTCATTAAATTCTGGACATCTGATGACATCACGTTACGTTTGTGAAATGTTTAAAACTGCATAGCAACCACCATAGCAACAACACATAGCAGTATATAAACTCACGTGGCATTCACATGATGCTCATTAACACAACGAAGCCATTTTCTTTGAAAAGAGAAGAAGATGCGCTTCAAGAAGATACACGGTTTGTACCGCTAGCGTATGATTTCAGACGAAAAAATTTAAAGAAGAAAGAGGGCTGTAATTGTAACTAAGAGAATTATATCAAGATATAGAACAGAACTTCCTCTTCGAAATGGTACAGTACCTTTTCTCATAAAAACTTTAGTTACCAAGTTAAAGTCGAGAGAAATCGGTAACTTCCAGGACGCCATTTTAGTTGAGTCTTCAGAATTACTGCGCAGTTCTTCACTATGACTTCTATTTCCGCGTGAATGGCTGAGTCGGGTTCACTATACATTAAACTGTTTCGCCAGCAACTTTATCTTCCCACAGCGATACTTTTGACGTATTCTGATTGGCTTTTTTTGTAGCCTGACGCCATTTTATAATAATTCTAAAGCAATACCGTAAATCAAATTTCCGTAGCTAATTATAGACCGCGTGCACACGATAAACAGCCGTGAGCGAAATAGGTGTTCTATTAAAACAATACCATATGTAGGCCTGGCAGTGATAAAAAAATTTTTCCTGTAAAAGTTGTCCGCCATTTTATAGGGCAAAATTGTATCGTGAAGGTGTAGATAGCGTTGTTTTTGCTGAAATTCTTCAAAATAGAGTATCTTTGCAGGCTTTAAGGTAAGCCAATGGCTGTTATTATAAATTCTTACCATGTTGCATTATGCTCAGAGAATTGCATTGTTTGTGAGTAAACCTCACTTTTGTTATCATTTCCACTGTATAATTGAGTATGGATTTTTGCCCTACAAAATGGCATCCAATTAGTTACATGGGAGTATACGGTATTTACAATTTATAATGATATTCATTGAGAATTTTTGTTAACACTTGGTTTGGCTAAGGGAGTCTATGCAAAATTTAAGGACAGCTCAGAACCAATTTAAATGCACGAATCACTTAAATTATATGCATGATGGTATACATATTATAGTACAATAATAGTTTTATTAATAATACCAAATTTTGTATCTTGATTCATGATACCAGGTGTAGTGGCACTTACTGGTGCACTTTCTATCGAATTAAGAAAATTGGTCAATTATTTTGATATGGTAAAACTTACTGGAACTTATATAAACATCAATATCATCAGTAAGATCCTGTATTTCACTGTTGGAATTAGCAGGTTTTTTCAATGCTTCTTGGTTTGCTAAAAAAAATTAATATAATCATTTTAGCTTTGTTTATACAGTAGTGACAACCTCCGAAAGTGGACACTCTGAGAAAGGGACATAGTATAATAAACCTCTCGACAAAGGACACTTGCCCATGTCCCAAATAGACTTGTCTAATACATTTTAGTCTCCGAGAAGAGGACAAGCTCTCCATAAAGGACAAAGCACTTCAATTTAGTGTCCCACAGTGTCCTTTATTCTGAGGTTCCACTGTATAGGACATGTAACTTACTCTCAGTGATGCAGCAGTCTTCGTCGTCAACATGATCAGTAACTGCAATAATTGACCCCTTTGGCCTCTGTTTCTTAGGCTTTCCTTCAGTGTGTGTGTGTGTGCAAACAACAACTACACTAAACCGAAAAAAAAAAAATTTATATATAACATACTTATTTGTTGTTTTTTCTTCCATTTATAGTAGGAGCTGCTTTTTTCTTAGCACGCTTTGTTTTTTTAAGTGCTGACCCACTACAGGTTGGTGAGTTTCCTAATAGAATAAATAAATTATACTATAGCACAACAGTTAATTCATGACATGAACAATTACATCGCATGCAGAAACTGTACCATCGTAGTCTTCCTCACTCTCATTATTGGACCAACAGAATTCTTTCTCTGCTACCTTCAACATTTTATGATCACATCCTATATAATAGATTATGTTTATAACGTTTTTAATTTTTTTTCATTATTTATGGTTGTTTCTTCCGTTTAGGTTCCGGAGCACTAGCATGGGGTGCCTGAGGCACTGCTTTTTTTTTCTTAGGCTTTGTTTTTAATGGCGGGATTAGCTGATTGGTGGTAGACCCAACACAGGCTTGTAACTTTTCTAATAGAACTGATTATGAAGCACAAGGTTATAATGGGTGTCACATGTACAAATGCGGATTAACATAAGTATGTTAGTATACACAGAACTCACCATTTTCCTCACTTTCAGCATCAGACCAATGGAATTCGATCTCCACATCCTCAAACTCCAACACTTTATCATTTACTAATGATAAGCGAAATGCTATTTATAATTATATCAAAAGACATGCATACACATAATCCTTTCTTCTTTCTTTTGCTTAGGTTTCGGAACATTAAACATCTGAGTAGCTGCTGCTTTCTTCTTAGGTTTTGTTTCCCGATGTAGTGATATCATGAGTTGACTAATGCCGGCAGCCGACCCATCAGCACATGTTTGTGACTTTTCTACATAAAATAATTCAGCTTATATAAGCCACTTTACTACTGACTGACAGACACAAAATTAGCAGAACTATACCATAACTATACCATTTTTAGTGGATTCCTCACTTCATCATCAGACAGACAAAATTCTTTCTCTGCTGCTTCCAATGTTTTATCACCTCCTATTATATTACTATTATTATAACATAATTATATTTGAAGTATTATGAGTGGGCAGATCAAAGATTCCAGCTGTGCTGTATTGGCCATACAGAACACTTATTGTATGGAGCAGTTCTGTGGTCATATTGATACAGAACACTTTGTGGTTGATACAGAACACCTTGTGGTTAAGCGATTGTTCATCACATAAACACACAAACGTTCACACAAACACTCGCAGAAACGAAAGCGCTCACACAACTTGAAAGCTAAAACAAACAAAAGCTCAAAAAAACTTTGAATCCTAATGCTAGGCACATAAACACTCACCAAATTAAAAGATGTAGGTACTAACACGAGCGCTCACACAAACACTAACAAATGCTCACACAAGCACTTGTACAACTACTCACACAAATGCTCACATAAAACACTCACTCAGCGGACTTACAGAAACACTCAGCAACAGCAACAGTCTTTGAATTGCCCCACACAAAATACCATAAATAATTTAAAGCACGGTGAGCACGTGCTTGTATGCGCATCGTGCAATACAGCATGAGAGGTGTGGTCTCGAAAGCCATACAGCACATGGCTTCGCCTTGTGCTGTATGGCTTTCTTGACCACACCTCTCGTGCTATATTGCGCATGCAAGCACTTCTACCGTGCTTTAACATAATATATATATTATATATATATGTGACCGTGTCTGAGAAAACCTGTTATCTGTCACAAAAATTGAATTCCAGTTATAATTAAAAACGTGGGGTGTGGTCGCGTATTTCAATGGATGAATTCTCGATCGACTGTGGAGTTTTAATGGCTTGTAACTCTACGCTATGCAAACATATGCTTACAAAACTTGGTCTACTAGCTCTCAAAGGTCTGTAGAGGTAAGATATGAAGTTTCAGTAATGTATGATACATATTAACCAAGTTGCAACTAAGTAAAGAAGGACCACCAATTGCGATCGTGAAAAAACTGCGAACGGTTTTCGTTTTTTCTACCGTTCGTTTCTCTTTGGTGCTTTGAATCTTTTGTATTGTAGCTCATTTAAAAGAGAACTTCTTACTCTATCCAGTGATATAAATAACTGGAAAATTTTTTTTTGTGACAGATAACAGGTTTTATCAGACACGGTCACATATAGTATATATATATACAAAATGCATCAATGTTGGTTTATAATTATATATTAGAATCGTCCTTACCAAACTCAATGATTGTAGCCTCTTTCACCTTACACTCCAATCCTTTTTGCAGATTGCAGTCTTTGGGGCAAGCTAATGATGTCCTTTCTTTTGACAACTGCAACCACAGGAAAGTGTACCAGGATATTTTCAACTAAATATGTTACACGAGACTAATATGACTCAACTATTATTAGTGTAAGGTATACTGTGACTAACCCTTCCTTGCAGTTTTTTTCCTCACATTTCTCTGCATTTTTGCAGCTGACGGAGACTTGTGTCCGGTGTCTTCATTCATCATACTGAGTCACGGTAGTTCTCAGTCACTTATAACTTGATGTTTATTCCGCGAGAAAAGTGGCTTTGATTGTTCTGCCGTAATGGTTTAACAGGCCAAGGCTAAGGCTAAGGAATGAGAAAACACTCAAAACAAACAGAAAGCGTCTTCCTACAAGTTCCTACTCCTGCGCCTTGCACCAGCTGCCTTCGATATACACGTGACGTGGCAGGCCAGAATTAGAAGCCACACCTATCGATTGATAAGAAATGGTAGGAAACTTTTATACGTACAAAATACGTATTTACGAATGCTAAACGTAAAAATGCTTGTGCTACGGTTGTACGCAATCGCTCAAATGTTTCTACGAACACCGTACATGTATACGCTTCTATTCGTAAAATATTACGTTTTTTAATTGTATCTTTTAAACAAAACGTTAACTTTTTTTTGTATACTAATGGTTGTAGTATAAAATTTTACAATAGTTATAGCTTGCATTGCGTCTTGAATCGCACTGTTTTCAAGTGGTACTAGCCATCTCCATGGTTTACCATGGCTTTTTGCACCTTTTTGCCATCCATACCGTATACACCTGCATCAGCAACCTTAGTGATATCCATTGACTCCAGTTAGCACCTAAACAGGTCAATACTGTAGTGCATGGTGTGTGTGTGCTGGTCTATATGTGCCCTATTTATGTGTAAGCTGTGTGTTGTCGAATCACATTTGTATAGGATCAATTATGTAATTACATGTATATATATGTACATGCATGACTGTGAGGGTTCAGCAATTAGTGCTTTTATTTCACTTTGCAAATGTATTTTTTTAAAATGCAGAAAAAATCACTCATTTAAACGAGCATGTTCTGAATAAATATCCGTATTCTTTTGCGGACCACTGCGAGTATGGAGCTGCGAATTCTGGAGCTCAGATGCCGTATAAAAGGACCTGGGCTGCCCAACTTGGCCACGTGAAAAAGTGAAGATGGAAGAAGAGGAAGAGAAAAAGAGGATAGATGTAAGTTTACCGCTGTTTTCTTGACCCTTTCCTAGTTTTATAACTTT
>JAYJLX010098558.1:0-38430 GCA_036873525.1 Chalinula nematifera
TGATCATTTGTTTGTTTAACCATTGTATTGGTGATATGATTGTGTAAACAAAGTCTGGAGGTAGGTTATGGGCATATGGGCATATAACTCACAGTAAAGATCAAAGGTTGCCATGGTAATATATTACTACTATGGTATAATATGTGTAATTATAATGGAGAATCATATTGATTTATACATGTGTACATGTGTTAAAGCCATAATAAATCCTGGCGGTTTCTTTATCAAAAAAAAGGAGAAAAAAATAAGGGCAAAGAAAAAAAATTAATAAGCTAATTAATAAAAAAAAATTTTATCATGATTAATCATATACAGGTATAGCTTTAGTAGTTATCCTCAATACAAGGGCACGATGAGGCACACCTTCATTAGTGGGGAATGCGAACTCCTGGCTTGCAGGGAGGGGGAGGGTTCTCAAATAGAAGGGTGTAATTAAAGTGTCTGTAATAAATATAACAGGCTATTAACACACATAATATATAATATAGTATAGTATACACGATCACGTTATGTGTATGTTCCTCCTGTCTTGGAAAGGTGTTGATGGACCTTCACGGACATAACTCTCAATAACTGGTATACATGATGTGGGATACAAATTAGGTACTGGTGCCCAGAACACATAATACCTTCCACCCCCTATTATCATGTTATAATAGATAAAGAGTCATAATAATAATTATGTATACGTATTGCAACTCACCACTGAAATCACCTGAGAAAGCCTCCACAGTAAGGCTTCCACCAAAGGTACTTATCCCTTCAAATGTGGCGTTAGAATTAACTCCAAAAGGTCTAAAAGGACGGGAGATTGTGTATTGCTTGCACTCCCCACCAAATGTTCGGTTGGTTTTGGTTTGCTATATGATGAACAATAAGTTATTAAACTATTATGTATTACCTTATTGTAATGATAATCCCCATTATATAGGCTCAGTATGTATTGTATCATGATAACATCATTGGCAAATTTGTTTGCTGTTATTGAAACAGGCAATTATAGCTGGTCTATGCAATTTTTAGACAACAACAAAAAAAAAACCTAAAGGTAAAATTGATATATTGGTTGCAACATATTTCAGCAAATTTGGCTGAAGTGTATGAATGATGGCAAGACCAATGAAACACACAAGATCGACACATGGAAACATATATGTACTATGTGTTGTTTTAAATATTTATACTTACGGTTTTGAAGTTATACCATTCCTCGTACAGTTCAGTGTCCCCATCACCCTCTCTCCTGCGTACTCGTTCATATACAATTTCTTCAATGGTGATATAGTACACCTCAGAAGATCGAACATATCGCGTATCATAGTCAATCTGAAATATATAGAATGTTCACATCAAATTATATTGTATGATTATAGGATTGTTTTCTTAAATGTACTAAGTATGAATCTCCCTTCCATCTTGGTGGAGTCTGTCCTATTTATAAAAATAACATAACAAAGATTATTGATAGCTTTATTATCATTATATTACTATCAACGAATTAAACAACAACAACAACTGCGGTATGAGATAAATAGTGAAGTAAAATTAAAACGGAAAAATGCAATAAAATAAGAGAAACGAAGATGCAAATAATTATTATTACTGTTTTGCTAAATAAACAATAATACCACAATAACTTTTGTCAACTTACTGCAGTGGTAGTTTTGGGCATTAGTTCCCAGGAAGGCCAACACAAAAATAGTGAATACAACACTCAATTTTGCCATATAGGTCATTACACTCTAGCTTATATTGATGTACAGGTATTACAATGGTTTATATACAGGCTGCAAAATTAAAAGTGACAAAAAATCTGGCTTGTTTTGACCTTTTTAATGATGTAGTGTAATGATATTCATTGAAGGGCTTGTGTGTATAGACTATACGTACATTGTTTTATACTGACATGTGCAAATGCTCACAAGTGCTACAATGGTTTACAAAGGCTTAAATTGACAAAATTAGGCTTGTCCATGTATAATGTAATGATATTCATTAGGCTAAATAAGATATTCATCTTAAAAACACAATAACACATCAATATATATAATGGTAATATTCAAAGCATTACGTGGGTTGACTGTAGCAATATATGATTATAATGTTTTGGTGCTATTCTTTTTTTTTTAATATATACCAGTAAAAATTCTATTGCATATTTAACTATTATAGTATAGCATGCATAATTATAATGGTTGATTTATATATTCATACATGTGTAAGGCCATACTGAATAAATCCAAATTCAATCTTATCAAAAAAGGGGAAAAAATGAGGACAAAAAAGTCAGTAAAAAGTTTCTTTATTAAGAGTAATAATTATGCAGCTTTAGTAGTTATCCTCAATACAAGGGGCACGATGAGGCACACCTTCATTAGTGGGGAATGCGAACTCCTGGCTCGCAGGGAGGGGGAGGGTTCTCAAATACAGTGGTGTAGTTAAAGTGTCTGTAATAAATAGAATAGGCTATTAACACACACATAATATATAATATAGTATAGTATACACTCACGTTATGTGTATGTTCCTCCTGTCTTGGAAAGGTGTTGATGGACCTTCACGGACATAACTCTCAACAACAGGTATACATGTGGAATAAGTACCAGGTATAGGTGCCCAGAACACATAATACCTTCCACCGTCTATTATAATAATATAGTAATAGATATAGTGTAATGATACGAATTGCAACTCACCACTGAATTCACCCGAGAAAGCATCCACTGTAAGGCTTCCACCAAAGGTACTTATCCCTTCAAATGTGGCGCTAGTATTAACTCCGAAGGGCCTGAAAGGACGGGAGATCGTGTATGATCTACACTCACCACCAAATGTTCGGTTGGTTTTAGTTTGCTAAAATGGTGAACAATAATTTGATGAACTATAGGCATAATATTGTCCCACTATTATAACGATAACCCCAATTATACGCTCAGTATAATCATGATAATATCATTGGCAAATTTGTTTGCTGTTATTAAAACAGGCAATTACATCACTCAAGACCAATGAAACACGCAAGATCAATGCACAGAAACGTACATTATGTGTTGATTAAAATATCTATACTTACAGTTCTGAAGTTATACCATTCCTCATACAGTTGACTGTCTCCATCACCCTCTCTCCTGCGTGCTGCCTCATACACAGTTTCTTCAACAGCGTTATAGTACACCTCAGCAAATCGAACATACCTGGTATCATAGTCAACCTAAAGCAATAGAATAATGTTTCCATTAAATAGCATAATGGGTTTTTTTGTATATGATTGTTTTTAAACATACAAAATATGAATCTCCCTTCCATCTTGGTGGAGTCTGTCCTGTATATAAAAATAGCATAACAAAGGTTTATTATAGTTTTCTTATTATGATTATATCTTGCTAAATAATTAACACTATAACTAAGCCAACTTACTGCAACGGTAGTTAAATTGGGCATTAGTTCCCAGAAAGGCCAACACAAAAACAGTGAACACAACACTCAAGGTTGCCATAGCTGATGATACACTAGCTTATGTCTTATGTACAGGTATTACAGTGGTTTATAGACAAGGCTGCAAAAGTGAGGCTTGTTTGACCTTTTTTAATAAAGTAATGTAATGATATTCATTAATGGGCTCTGTGTGTACACATGACAGTATTATATACTGACATGTGCAAATGCTATTGATAATAAAGTACAATAAGAACATATATTCATCACAGCATTGATTTATGTACCTAATTAATGCATAAAGTATGTACATGCGCTGCATAATGGGTAATGATATTTCATGTCGATTTACATGCCTAATTAAGGCCATCGATAATTAAAGGGGAAAAATGAGATAAAGATTTAGGGGAAAAAATTGATTGCAATTATCGTAAAAAAAATGTCTTCATGCTTCAGTTGTTAATGCCGAATATTAACTGGAGTACAGGGAGTGGGCGGCACTACTAAATCAGTACTGAAATCAGTATACCTATAGTGAATGGAATACATGTATAGCACAATGATAATAATAAGCAATATACTCACGTTATGTGTATGTTCCTGCGATCTTCATTAGGTGTACCTGGAGCTTCACGAATATAAGTCTCAATAACTGGTATACACGTGGTATTGCTACCAGGTAAGGGTGCCCAATACGCAGAATACTGCCCACCCTCTATAGTATTAACAGTAATAATAGTTATAATGATTTATAAAATGTATAAATAGGTACGTGAAGTTGTATACTGAACTTACCACTGAATTCACCCGAAAAGACATACACAGTAAGGCTTCCACCTAAAGTCCTCACCCCTACAAATCTGGCACTAGAGTTAACTCCAAAAGGTGTGAAAGGACGGTTTATCTTGTATGAATGGCACTCCCCATTAAATGTCTTGTTGAGTTTGGTATTCTAGTTAACAATAAGAGTGTAACACCTTCTGGTAAACTGATATGCATGATATTTCTACATGTATGTTATCTATTGATAATCAGCCAGTATATCATATCACATAAAATTATGATAATGACCAGGCCTATCCACTATAGTAGGCAACCCTTTTGTAAGCAACTGCAAACTTGTTTGTATGCACAATTGAATCATTGGCAGCTTTTAGGCAACAAAAAGGCATTGAAAATTATAACAACAACATCCTCAAACAAAAAAGCATAGACCATATATAAATACATCGATATTGGTCAATACTTACAGTCTTGTAGTTAAACCACTCCTCATAAAGTATACTATTACCATCCTCTATCTTGCGTGCACTCAAGTACACAGATTCAGTGAGCCTGTTATAGTAGACGTCAGCATATCGAGCATAATGAGTATCATAGTCAACCTATATAAAATCATAATGCCTTCTCATAATAATAATTAATATAGCCAGTGTTTTATGGCTTATTGTAGAATATTATTATATTAAACATACAAAATCAGAGTGACCCTTCCATAAATCTGGTGTTTTTCCTATAGAAATAAAAAATACATTCAACCATGCTCACATTCACACCACTTTAATCAAAATATATATAGTCTGCTGGTGGACCAGCCTCATCAGACTACTGAGTCAAAACCATGCTCAACTTACTGCAACGATCATTGACTTGGGCATTAGTTCCCAGGAAGGCTAGCACAAAACTAGTTAATATAACACTCTGCAAGGTAGTCATATTTTATAATTATAGCTCCAATAGTCAGGTATTACACAGCCTGAAAAAAATGACAGAAAAGTATAATGATATTCATTGAACTGCAATAATAACACACTATTATATAACATGTACATAATTATGCTATGTGTATTTATCAATATGTTCACGAAATAGTGAATCATTTATGCAATAATTTCATTTCTATTTATCGAAACAGCTTCTATAATAGCTCGATACTATGCACAAAGTCAATAAAATGTCTGTTGGCTTCAATGGTGGATGATGTTAACCGGAGTGCATTGACGGGGAGGGTCTTGGAAGACAGTAGTATAATTAAAGTGTCTGTATAACAATAATAATAACACACATTATATATAATATAACTACAATTAATCACTCACGTCCTTTGTATGTTCCTGCGATCATTGTAAGGTGTCCCTTGAGATTCACGGACATAACTCTCAATAACTGGTATACACTCGTCGTAACGGCCAGGTATAGGGGCCCAGAACACATAATACCTTCCACCCTCTGTATGTAATAAATGTGACAATTATAATCAAGTTATAAAGTGTTATTAATTGTGACTCACCACTGAAGTCACCTGAAAAAGCATCCACAGTAAGGCTTCCACCAAAGGTACTCACTCCTTCAAATCTGGCACCAGAGCTAATTCCGAAAGGTACAAAAGGGCGGGAGATGGTGTATGAGTGACACTCCCCACCAAATGATTGGTTTACTTTAGTTTCCTATTATATTGAATAATACTGATAAACCATATTCTACTGGATCACTGTCCTTATATACTTACAGCCCTGTAGTCATACCACTCCTCATAGTCCAGAGCACGTTGACCATTGGCCTCCTTATGTACGCGCTCATAGACAGTCTGAGTGAGCCTGTTATAGTAGATCTCAGAATACCGAATGTGTCGAGTGTCATAGTCAACCTACGTGATATATACACAGATGAATGCTCAATACACAAGTGAATACCCACAGTGATATAGTATATAATGAACTTACAGAGTACACATCTCCCTTCCAAGCACTAGGAGTTATTCCTATATAGCATTAGTTTTATAGCAATATCATATTATGGCATGCTATAGCTGAATAACTTACTGCAACGATAGTTGACTTGGGCATTAGCTCCCAGGAAGGCTAACACAATAAAAGTGAATGCAACACTCAAGGTAGTCATTTTCTTCTACCTGCAGTAATAGAAAGTATTGTTTGTGATGTTTTGACAGGCTGAATAAGTGACAAAAATGGGCTTGTTTGTTTAGATAGTGGTAACGATATTCATTGAGAGTGTTTGTGCAAGTGTGGGGGTGAAACACACTCTTTGGGTTCAATTGAGTTTGCATGAAATTACATAACACAGTGGATTATACATAGGCACATCCATGCAGTCATGTGCCCTATACATGGCCTGATGGCTGCTTAGATGGCATTATTGTTATAATGAATAATGTTGGATAACTTCAACAGAATTCATCAAATACACGTAGCAATTGCAATACATGTACAACGAATGATTTCTGTCCAATGAATGATGGTGACCTTTCATTCTTAGCTCACACTACACTATCATCATACAGCATGTATGGTGGAGTATATCACATGCACTATTGAATTTGTTACATAACGTTACAAGAAAGAAAAAAAAACATTCATAAAAAGGGCTTAAACAATTACTACACGTGAATATTTTGAGAAGTGAAAAAAAAAAAAACCCACGCACACTATATTACTAATTAAAACAAATGTACCCCATAAAAAATAAACTGAGCAATCTCATTTTAATATCATAATTGTAATGCCTATAACTACGAGTTGCCTCTAGTGGTGGTGGTATTGGCTGGTACACAAGGGTAGGGATAGGCCGTGTAGCCTGTAAAGTTAGTATATCTATATACAATAGAGATGTGAGTATGGAGTTGGGTAGAGTATTAACCACTGGCTTACACTATATATTGGTTACTGCGTTCTTCATATGGAACACGAGGTCCCTCTAGTATATAGGTATTCATAACCGGTATGCAATTGTCAAACGATTGAGGAACAGGAGCCCAGTATAAATAGTAGCTGCCATTTTCTATTCCCAGAAACATAATTAGCATACAAAATTTTCTCATAAACAATTATACTGTAATAAATGTCAATTTACAATAGGTATTATAGTCGTAGCCTATATAAACTGTACTCAATTAATGTTAAATCAGTTTAATATTGATCATCAATTGTATAATCCAATGATTACCGTGCGTTTTTTAAGTTTACCTATTGCTTGACCCTACAACTCACCTTTGAATTTACCCGAGAATGAATCCACAACGAGACTATCACCAAACAATTTTGTCCCTTCGAATTTGGCATCAAGACCGACTCCGAATTGCTGGAGAGTGCGACGGACACTGTACGAGTGACACTCCCCACCAAATGTTCGGTTGGTCAAAATTCCCTATATCAGGAGAAATCAAGAATTAGCTACATGCATGTATCAAATTATCCCACTTTCTTAGTTTATACAATTCTATGGTTACAAGATAGTACATTATCATATTGAATTACAGCTGGAAATACTAGCAGCAAGGAGTATATATAATTATGCACACCCCTCTATATATAACTACTAACAGCCAAGTTGATAGCTATACTTATTGTAACATTATGTATATAGTAGTTATAACTTACAGTCCTGAAGCTATACCATTCCTCATATAGTGTGGGGCGTCCAATACCCTTTCTGTCATAAACACGCTCATACATGGCCAAAGCAATTATATTAAAGTGTATCTCGGAAAATCGAGTTTCTTTAGTATCGTAATCAATCTATTATACATAATATAGTGGTTATACAGATTAATCCATAGTTTATAGTTCCAATAATTAAGGTAAAGTCATAAATATATAATATAATGTGAACATGCTAATTACCAAGAGAGCATCCATTGTTCCAGCAATTGGAGTTGATCCTAAAAAAAACATTATTACAATTATTGTCAAGCACATAAAGACATGCTTTAGTGGTTCAGTATTTATACTATGTTGTACTACAGGCAACAAACTGGCTTATACTACAAGCAACAAACTTGCTTACTGCAACGAGCATTGTTTTGGCCATTAGCTAGACCCTCCAGGAAGGCTAACAAGGCAACAGCAACAATTATCCCAGCTGCAATAATCATGATCCCTTAAACTGTAATAAAATTTAAGTTTGATGATTCATCATAACACAAGGAGCACATAGACTAGATGAGTGGGTGTAAAGTTAAAGTTGTTACACCCACTTATAATTATGTATTCATGGTCATAAATAATAATAATATAATAGAGAGAAAGAAGAAAAAATTAACCAACATAGAACCCACTGAGTCTACTAAATAAAGTAAAAAAAGTTCATTCATGAGTAAACACAGCTTGAATAGAAGGCAGTACTACATGTAATGATATATTATATAGCCTTTTTACTATAGGTTGCCTCTAATAGTGCATGGTGCGGCATGTTGACTGACACACCAGGAGTACCAGGATAGTTTCTGGACCCTTTGTTTCTCTCTTTGTGCTGTCTATAAACCTGTGTTTTACCTCCATCATCACCACCTCCTTTATCTTGCTTCCTTTTCTTTTTATCTTCTTCTTCTATCACATCTTTACCTTCTGATTTTGATAGTTTATGCTCATCTATGCGTACGTCCACCCGACCCCCTGGACCTGCTCCTCGACTCTTTTTCTGACCCGCCTTATCCTGGTTTTTGAATGTCTGCGTGGATTGGTCTGGGCGTTTAAGAATATGACTACTGGTCTGTGAGTCTGGCATAGTGTGTGACAGGCTATACTGCCATAGACACAGCACTTACAAGTTATACACTCACTCACTATTTCCCTATAAGTACACAAAGTGGCTCACACTGTTCGAATTTTTCAAATGTGGGGGTTTAACTCTAGGCCTAGCCATATATGGCCTAGCTATACTTATTAGCCTGTGTTTATAATAACCCAACACAACATACACACATTATGCTGTGTATTTTTTATACATGTGTAATTGCATGCATATCTCAGGAATTACGCTGCTATATGGTGTCCACAACAAATCTAGAGAGGTTCCACTGTATATACAACAGTAGTACAAATACTAGTCTCACCTTTTCATATTCATCAAACTCTTCCAAAATAAAAGTGGGTGGGGCTCGTTGTGGGTGAACATTAGATCATGCATCCACATGCAGCAGTGAGGCTGTGATGGGCGGGCTTTAGTGGGTGGGGCTGGCAGAGCAGTGACACTCATCTTGAACTGGTTCCTTTGGTTAATCACTACATACACTGGGCTATAACAGGAAGTAATTGGCGGGCTTTATTATTATCCTTTTTTTGGGGGGGAATAAATGATCTAATACCCAAAAACAGCTATTAATTGATTACCAATAACCTTTCAGCAAACAATGCATGCTACCTGGAGGCAATCAGTGCTTCTTCTTGCCTCTTTACTTTGCACTTGATGAATGATTTTACCCGTGAATCAAGTGTACTCAGCTCATGCCGTCTGGTTTTATGGCGGCCAGTCAATGTCACACCAGAAAGTTAATATGTTCAGAATACTCTTGAATATACTCTTGAAATTACACATTGAGCCGCTAGGGCATGCTCCGGCTGATTGCTGCAATTAAAATAGTAACTATTGTGTGATATACAACTGACATACATACCTCACAAGTCACACCACAAAAATGTTTTCCGCTACATGCAAACATGTGGTACAATACAAGTAGTAATTGACTCACCTCATGCTGGCAGACGGAAGAGCAGGAAGCTAATTTGAGCATGCTGGGCTGTTGCATAGTTCAAATTGTAATTGACTATATGATTTGCCATCATTATAATAATTGCCATTTGAGCTATTTTATATACCAAACCCATAATATATACCAGTAAAAGTCTAGTATAGTGTATTTTTCATGAAAACAAACGTACAGCATATATACAACTCAATTAAATAATATTTTTATCCCTATTCTGCTCCACATTTATTGTTTGGCTGTATACTAGTACAGCACATGCTCAGCTATGATAATTGTTTTCCTTATGTTGAATACAGTCCATAAGTATACACACATTGAAACAAATCCTAATTCCAATTAGTCTACAGTGAATACATTACGTGATTATGCACCATCACAACACAATGTGCTATAGCTAGCGGTATGAATGTAAACGAATCATATTTGCAAATCACTATAACTGATTGAGTATTATGACATAGCCGTGCAGAAGAAGTATAATAGCTATAATTGTTAACTTACCCTGATGTGGGCCATGGTGCTGGACAGCACTAAACAAATGGCAATTTTTTTTTTTTTTTTTTTTGCAGAAGCAAAAGGAAAAGTCAACTAGCAAAAGCTAATGTTAAGACAATCCAAGTGAAAAAAAAATAATAATAACAATAACAACAACAATTCAGCATTAGCTTAATACATTAATTTTATACAGTGATATCATGATTGAATCTTATTGTTGTTTTGACTGAAATGTGACGCATCCTGCATGCATACTATGGTATGTCAAACCCTAATCATATACTATGATATTTCACTATGGCATGCATAGCTGTCATGTATAGCAAACCAAATAACATGCATATCTTCCCTACTATACCCATTCATTGTACATGGAATAGACATATGAATGCTTGTCTGTACATTATTATTTAGGACTATTTATAGTATAGCCCGGGGTTATATTTGAGAGTTATATAGGTGATGCTATGTATATTGACCCTGCGACCCGAAATTCTTGGTACCCGTCCTATACATTTATAGACTAATACACTTAGACTATACACTTAATTAGTGTATTAATTAGTCCGGCAAAATAGTGAAAAAATGCAAAACTGCATGCTTGAACTCTGTTGCATGTAACTTTGCAAATTGGACATCAATGACATGTGTAAACCAGATGAAATACTTTGGGTGCATTTGACTGCTTCTATAGGCCGGGATACAAGACCTGCAGGATGCTGTGTTTAAGTATACATTTTAATACATTTTGCCGGTATACTACATGCCCATAAAGGAGGTTGCTTATTTTAAATTCAAAGGTCTATAGATCTTCAATATACTGATAAAGACCCATGCAGCTTCATAGTCAGGCGTGGCTTGACCCTTGACCCGAACGGAGGGTCAGCAGGTCAACTGCAACACGCAAACTTTTACTACAAGAAATTCTGCAGTGACGTTTTATTACACGCCAATTTTTAACCTTTTAACTGCGGAAATTAATAAAAAGAGAGAACGAATCTAACTTACTAATGACTACTCGTGTAGAGATATTTTGGAACTAGAGCTATCAGTAAGAGTTAAATTGTGAGCTGAAGGAAGAATGCAGAAGTGCTATACTAGTTTTTAGCGGGCTGTCATAACTCATAAGGAAATCATGGCTGCAGCCGGGATGCACGTGATCTGCTAGAGAGCCCAACCCAGCCCCACCAAGAAGCCATACAAGTAAATACGAGTTTCAATACGCACTTTCCCTCAGGTCAAGGGTCAGGCCATGCCTAGTTGACTAGCAGCTTCACTGGTTTATAAATCAATGTCTATTTGTATTTGTGCTTCATATGAACATGTGCACAACTTAGTTCCACATACATGTATTTTGAATGCTGGCATCATTTTGACACATACCGTAATTTTGGAAATTTTCACTGAGCTGGAAACTAATTCCAGATTTTAAATTTCATGTTCAGTTCAGTTATTTTTGTAAATTTATATATACAGGCTCTATATTGTATAAATAATTTTCATTGTTTTAATTTTCGTGGATTATGATACGGAAATAAAACCACAACGAAAATTTCCAGAATTACGGTAGACTCTATATCATTGTGTGGCCATATATCCTAACATGCCGCCGGCTGCATGGTATGCAGTGAATCATAAATTGCACATTTGTAATAATGCCATGCATGCCAACTGGCAAATAAACTAAAGAAAATCACAAATTGCCAGACTATAGAGATTCCAGCATATTAGTATATTTGTAATTATTACCGTTTAATTAATTATTGAATTTTCAGACAATAACTCATGAATGTCATTATCTCTATAATGTCTATAAAACTGGCATGAATCAATAGCAATAATTCAGTTGCTCTTTTATTCCTTGTTTCCATATAGCAAGGATCTGTACATACGTGGCCTCAGCCATCTGTTCAGCAGCTATATATAGTGACTTAAACTGTTGCAACTAATATAATACACGGCTGAGATGGATTCCCGTTGGAGCAGCTACAACAGGGTTATTACAACCTGTTTGCTATGCATAATTACCCTTGTTTGGACTACTAATGGACGGTGAGTCACTTCAAGTTGAATCACTCATGCATGCATGTGTAGCTTAATTGTCATACCTTGACATGCTGTCATTATGCCCGCTTTATTATATGATTTATAATTGCAGAGTTGGAGTTTGCTATCGAAGTGCTCTTTCAAGACATGCGTATACAAGCTACTATACATCGTATTACTATGAAGGATACTATGTTAGCTGCGGCGGATGGTGGAGCTGGCACAGGTGCTATCGGAAACGACAATTGTGAATTAAGTGCATGCAGCATGTCAGTATAATAGAATATTTGTCATTATTATATCATTATTTTAGATCACGTAGAGCCTCTCAATACAATGCTGCTACGTACCATACTCAAGCATATTGCTGTAGTGGATACTCTGGCACTCCCAACTATTGCTCTCGTATGTTAAACTCCTTTCCATTTAATTTTGTATAATGAACTAATTGTTTTATGTACAGTCCATGTATTGCATGTGGAACTGATTTTAGCCTATCTGCATTTTATTGCCTCATGCACAACTCATTGCATGCAGAAATCATTGCAGAAAGTGCATGTCTTTTGATCTAGCGATACTTCTTTTTTTTTTTTTTTTACAGCCATTTGCACTAATAAATGTGTCCAAGGTACGTGCATCAGACCTAATGTTTGTGCTTGTCAAGCTAATTGGAGAGGTTCAACATGTCGAGATGGTAAGTGACCGCTTATTGTCTAAAAGTTACTCAATGACAAAAGTACGGAATTCGTGCACAGCATGCATGCATCATGCAGGTGCAGATGCATGGGAAAGTATGGCATAGCAATAAAATCAATAGTTTTGAGCCACAACATTCAAGTCATGCAACCTTCATGTTTACATGCTATATATAAAAACTATGCATGGTCGTTCACTCACTGGTTTAAATCCAACTAAAGCCTTGTATATAGTCAATTGTTAAAATTAAAGTTATTGGCTATATATATATATAAAAGTGAGCGAAATGTTATCATAACTGGACCCTGTAAAAAGAAGAATTGGAAACATACATTAAATGTTTCCATCAGTGGCAACGAGCCTTACAACCCGGACATGAGTTGACATATTTTGTAAACCGCATGCAGCAGTAAGAGAGGGTTGTTAACATGTTTTTGATTGAATTTCGAGACTATTAAAAAGCTAATGCATGCATGCATGGTTGTATTTTTTTCAAATTTACGTAATCTTAGGAGGAATGATATTTGACTGGGAATTCATCATGCATGCATGCAAGGATTGAATGCATGGGAAAATATACGGCATGCAATAAAAACAATAGGTTGAGCCATGCACATTGTTGATCTTTTTAAAGTCAACCTGCATGAATACAAAATAGCTAGCACTATTAGTGACAAGCACCCAATAAACCAAAAAAAAATTTTTTTTTCACACACCTCTCCTCTGACATTTTGACGTCCAAAATAGTGTGTGTGTATGATTAGTTGTCATGTTTGTTAAACCAGTGGGAGAGGGTTGTTATCATAACAACATGTTTTTACAGTGCATGTATGGAGCATAATTAATGAAGTTAATTATAATATTATGCTAAATAATAAAATAGAATAGGCACGCACTTGTACATCTTTTGTTGTGTAAATATCTGGATGAATGCAGGTATTATAGAGCATATAATCATGGTATGTGCTACATATATTTTGACAACGCACATTTATATACATAAGAACAATTATTAATAATCCATGTGTCATACAGCATTAGCATGCATGCTTTAGTTTATGCATGGTACAGTAGCCTTTAATGATCACAAATTCTGCCATATGTTTTTACACAGCAATCTTTTTTTCTTATCAAATATATACAGATACGAATTTAATATACTGGTGTAATTCCATTTCGAATCGCAACATCTATAATGTTTACCAAGTAAATGTTCGGTCTAATGTTAAAGTATATTGCGGCAGTGTAACATCAACCTCATTTATAACCTACAACAGTGCCAACGCAGGTTATGCTGCAAATAGAGTCAAGGCCGATTCCAATCGCTGTACAACAAGCTCATACAAACCAGCACTCTATGAGCTATGGAAGCAGCATGCTTACATACGAGGTCATTGCTGCTTTTCGAACACAAAATACTACATTACTTTGCTTAACAGCTTAATGAATTACGATGCCAACTTCTATCAACATGTGGGATGTCTCACATCAACAGTGGCAGTTGAATTAAGGAAAGAGCTTGTAAAGCTTTGCTCCTCAAGCATATCTGATCAGTTTTGTCCAATCAAAGCTGCTCTGGATATTATTGATCTCTCTGCTAAACTACCAGCAAGCAAATCTCAGTGGACTTCCCACACAGAAGATCACAAAACAGTTCTCCTTGTGCATTTTGCAGTTTTGAAAAAAAATTATCCAAATGAGTTTGCAAGCTTATCAGTAAACGAAAAGAAAATAATCACTGATGCTACTAACACTATTTTGAAACTTATTCGTGCCAAGAATATAGCGAACCTCAAAAAATTCCAGGAATTTTTACCAGACAATGGAGCTTTGAAAAATTCAGATAAATGTCAAGTTAATCACTTATGCTTATTAATGAAGATCATAGAGCAAGTACGACTTTTCATTGATGAAGCCAATCAAAACTCAAATCCACCACTTACAAATGGAAGGAAGCGCTTTGTACTCAATACGGCTGTTGATTATCGTGAATTTTTGAAACAAAAGCAACTGGATCGAATCATTACAGTTCTGTCAGAACTGAAGTCAACATCCTTACAAGTTGCAAACGACCTTAAGAAACACGCTACTACTCAGTTCACCGAGCTAAAGACATATTTTGAGACTATCGAAACATTCAATCAAGAGATCGCTGAGGCAGATATTGGATATATTGAGGGGAGAATAGAAAGTTACAAAAAATCCGTTAGCAGCACTGTGTCAACACTTAAACGAGATATGTCAAAACTTCTGGTAAGAACAGCAGCAGGTGTAGCTGTCAACATTGCAGAAAAGGTAGTTGTTTTGGCAATGGAAATAGCTTCAGCCTTCAATCCATTGAAGTGGTTAACGGATGGAACGTCTGCCAAGGACGTTTTACTGGCAACTGCTGATTTGGCAAATGCGATTGATGATGCAGTTGAACTTGCAAATATTTGGTATAACTTTAAAAACCTTCGAAGCAAAATCACGACAATTGCTAAAAATATCGAAAAGAATGATGACTTCCTTGGAAATGTGAAAAATCTCATCTACCAAGAAACAGTGACAAGAGAGGAGTTTGCTGTGTCGAGGGATACATTCCTTCAAAAATATAATGACTATACACCAGCAATTTATAAACAGGATATCGCTGAAATAGGAGCCCTTTGGGATACTCTAGTTGATGCTACATGTGCTATTGTAGATGGGTTTGATACTGCAGCAGCTGTTCGATTTAAAAGTTGGATAAACAACAGGGGATACTGTAAAACGCTGCCTAAAGATGTCGCTAAGCTTATTACTTTATATGAAGAAATTTATGACTACCAATTTGACCTAATGGATGCCATGGCATCGTACGTTCGATCATCAGTTGCTTTAGACGCTGCCAAAGAAATCAACACAGAATTCACGGAGATCACGAAGCTAGACGTTAATCTAGATTCAACCCTGGATACTTTACAAATCATGGGAGTTTTAACATACGTAGCATATCGTGTGCATATCATTGAAATTGTTCACTTGTACTGTAATGTACTGGAATACATGGAGAGGGGAGTACGACCAACAGAGTGCAAAGGAATTAACACAAATGTAGCTCTTCTTCTTGCAAGTACACCTCAAATTTGCAGAAGCTCAACACTTCAGTTTTATCATGTTCCTACCACAGGGGCTAACCTGTCATTCGTAGATTTGGATGATCTCTATGCAGGAAATCAAGTGTCATTTAAAATTCCGTCTGCTGACTGGTTAGTTGAAAATGACTGGATTCGTCCGAGTGAACTGAATTATACTTTTTATGTAAAGCGTCTTGAAATATATCTACCTGTCAAAACAGAAGTACCATCCAAGTTCGTATCCACTGCTGTTCCTGCTATTCACAATGCTATTACTCCAGCTGCAGACGCAACAGAATACATCCTCATTCCCAATCCACACATGGTGTACGAGTACATGACTGGCCCTTCACGTCTATACTGCCACGATCGACCCATCAAGAATCCGTACACTGCCTGTGAGACAACTGACGTTAGTGAAGTATGTGAATTATCTCTGGACATTAAGCAACGCATGTACCCTTCACTTTACTCGCAATGGACTATTACTGTCAAAGGTGGGGAAGAACTGACCATTCCAAAGCCAACCACCAATATGACAGCTATTTTTGGTGTACAACTGTGTAAAGTGGCTGGTGATAATGAAGTAATAGCAGAAGAGGATCTTTTGCTAATGGAGACCACATCCGATAACCAATGCTGTGAAAGTGGAACGTATCGTCCGAAGTTCAATTCCGCTAGCTGTGACTCATGTCCTGATGGTTCCCAATCTGCCTTAGCAGGGTATTACTGTGAAGAAGACACTCAACCGACTCCTAGCATGGAGCAGCAGTTCCCTTGAAGAAAGAATAATAATTTTATTAAACTCAAATGACTCAGAACTTTTATTTTAGCGTTTATAGTTTAGTTTAGTTAATATTCATTTGTTCCTGGAGTTTTTATAGGCTACTGTTTGTTATTTCTATACTCCATCATTAGTGATGATAATTCAATGTAGACTTTATAGTTAGTTTTTTTGTCCGAGTTTAAATAATTATATATTGTTCAGCCATGCACATGTGCACTTGTTTATCATTCAGTGATCATGCATGTGTTCCCAGTCAATATTAAACTTCAGTATTAGAAATTATAGTAGCGTGAAAAACAAAAGTGTCAATCAATTAACCAAGATCTCATGATTGTTGGTGCCATACCCATTCTACATGCCGCATACATGTGTGTTACACATGTGATTCCGCATGTGCCTGCTTTTCAAAACTTATTAATACCTACAATACCATAATACCTACAATACAGTAGTGGTGCATGTTGACTGACACACCACTAGGAGTACCAGGATACTTTCTATATCTTGTATAGTTAGTAACCTATATAATAATCCATGGTATAAGCGTGGTGAGGGTTTGCACTTTAGTAGAGTTATTAATTACAAATTTACAATAATAATAATAAAACATAATTACGATAACATGAATTATAAAAGTAATGTTTTATATTCAAAACGCCTTTCTTTTCTTGTCAGCTGCCATTTTTCTATTATGGTTGGCCCTGGACCCTTTGTTTCTCTCTTTGTGCTGTCTATAAACCTGTGTTTTACCTCCATCATCACCACCTCCTTTATCTTGCTTTCTTTTCTTTTTATCTTCTTCTTCTAACACATCTTTACGTTCTGATTTTGATAGCTTATGCTCATCTATGCGTACGTCCACCCGACCCCCTGGACCCGTTCCTCGACTCTTCTTCTGACCTGCCTTATCCTGGTTTTTAGATGTCTGTGTCGATTGGTCTGGGCGTTTGAGAATGGTGACTACTGGTCTGTGAGTTTCTAAATCTGGGACTGGGGCTCCAATAGAGTCATTGTCCATTTCATCATACCAGTTCTGTTTAGTTGAATATTTACCCTTTTCGTTTAGCCTAAACAAAACAACCAGAAAAAATAATCCGTTACAATTTGCCCTGTATCAGTTGTGTGTACAGTGGAACCTCTGAATAAAGGACACTTTGGAATCCTATATAAACTGAAATGCTCTGTCTTTTATAGAGAGGTTGTCCTCTTTTGGGAGGTCAAAATCAATTAGACAAGTCTATTTGGGGCACTGATATGTGTCCTTTGTTGAGTATACTATGTCCCTTTCTCGGAGTGTCCACTATCAGAGGTTGTACTGTAGTCATGATGAAGAGGTTAGTACTAGTCTGGCATAGTGTGTGACAGGCTATACTGTCATAAAGTGGCTCACACTGTTCGAATTTCTCAAATGTGGAGCTTTAACCCTAGCCTATACTCAGCCTGTTCTTATAATAACTCAACACAACATATACACACATAATACAACAGCAAATATACACATAGAGTGGAACCTCTGTAATCAAGACACTCTGAAATAAAGACATCTCTGTAATAAGGACACTGTCTGAGTTCGCATAAGTACATGTTTCCATACTAAACTGACACTGTATGTTGGCTCATATGGTGTCCACAACAGAGAGGTTCCACTGTATATACAACAGTAGTACAAATACTAGTCTCACCTTTGAATAGCAGGTAGCTCGTCCGCCGAGTCCTGGTCAATGGCACCAACTGTTTGGCTATCGTACGTATCATCGTATTCATCATCGTACTCGTCAAATTCCAACAGGTCTAGACCACGCCCCTTCATTAATGGAATGTGTGATCGATCAGATAAGATGGAATGAGCCGACTGGTGTCTGTACAGTGGAACAGATCAAATGGCCACTCATAAATCAGTAAAGGTCACCAATTCCTTACTTCTTTCCCTTATGAATCCTACTCCAATCCACATTTGGGTTATGCATGAGGTCAAATTCATCAAAATCATAGTGTCCAACACGACTGTCAACCAGCTCTGCCTTAGGTAGGTGTGTCCTGTTGCCATTGGCAACCGATGATGTAGGATGCTCTAATGGCTGTGGTGGACTGTCAGCTATAGCCATTAGATGGGGAGGGAGCTGACCCTCGAGGTAACGCTGTATGAAGGTCTCATGGTTACCATTGAATTCCTTTAAACAATCCTTCAAAAATTAAAGAAAAAAAAACAGTTTATTATAAATATAAATAAAGGAATCAATAAAAGAAATGAGGAGGGAAAGATCTTGATTTGGGATATACCATTTCAAAGTCCTAAATTGTAATTATTAAAGCATATTATATATATACCTCTATAAAACCAGGCTCTAAGTCGGGTAATATTTCTTGTACTTGTTGTATTTTGTGTGCCGTACTATTGTCCTTAGCTCTGCCTCCCTTGGATGGGAGTGGCTTACGTTTGACCTCAACATCCTCTTGTTCTGGATCCACCTCCCCAATGGCTGACAGTAAGTAGTCAACTTGAGCCTGATCTCTACGCAACAATTTATTTATATTTAAGGGCTATAACATGAAATACATGAAGCAAAGACCATAACCTAGCTCTAGAGCTGTAATAAACATTATAAATTATACTGTACAGACATCATTAAATGGTGGGCTATGTACGTATACATATTAATTTCATGAAGTAAAATGGATGCAATATACTTTACTAACGGGGATGATGGAACAGTTGTAATATATAAAGCATAATTAAAGTTACAACACAACACCAGCCAATGCTATATCGTAAATCTACCACAACAGCTACTTTAGTACAGTTGGCAACGTGTATTATTACTGTTTAATGGATACAAACTGGGATTGGATGATTTAATGTCTTCAAGAACCTCTCTCAGGTTACAGTGCCTCCCGAACTCCTTCAAAAATCTGTTTTAAAAAATACAATAATAATTAATGCACAACCGTTTGCGAGTCATAACACTTCTTTTGTACATTTTACTACTTGTCAAACAACCGAAGAACATGACCAAGGACTCAAGACTAGGGGAGGAGTCTGCCACACCCCCTTCATCCACTTGATTGCTGCTAATCAAAAGGCGTATCAGGAAACATGACTCGTTGATTGCTTGACTGAGATGCTTCTTCATTAAAGATGACCTAATGATTAAACACAATAATTCTTCATAGCTACACCACCATAATTGCTTTAAAACTAACACTTGACAATCTTCTTTGGAACATTCCTTACAATATGATTTCAAAATCGGCACATTATCTTCAAAAAATTTCACTAATCTACAAAAAAAAGATGAACATGTACATATACATAATGTACATATACATATATTACATACATACATAAATTAGCTATCAATTACAGTGGAACCTCTGTTTAGTGGACACCTAGGGGGCAGAGCATTGCATCCATTAAATGGAGGTGTCCTTTACACAGAGGTTGTAATGTACAGGAAACTCTCATTTGGGGAAATAATACATGTCCTTTATACAGAGGTGTCCTTTATAGGGAGTGTCCATTAAAGAGAGGTTCCACTGTATATGCGTAATAACCTATTTGACTACATCAGGAGTGCATAGTAAAGGTAAGGAGTGAGACTTGCCCATGCTATAAGCTCATTCTGCTACTGGTAGATATAGAATTAAAAGCACATGACATAATCCACACCCATTAGCCTATAGACTTAATTGCGCTCCTGAGCATGTGTACAAATACTTCTTCATAATGATAAATGCAAACTTACTTTTCTGGTAAGTTAGCCTCCCAAAACGAGCGGGAAGATGAAGGGAAAACTGACAGGAGGGACCTCAGAGTATACACAATATCCATAAACTGGTTCACTAGCTGTAAGACCTCTTCCACAGGTTTAATACTATAAAATAATGTGAACCAACACCCTTATACATGATATAGTAACTATACGTACATGTATTATACTAATCTATTAGACGGCATCCCTTTTCTAATTAATGAGCACCCATACACTTAAAGATACAGCATATTAGTGTTGTTTTAGTTTAGCTTTGTTCTAATATAGTTGGTTTTAGTTAGTTTTTCTGCTCTGAAAAGAAACTATAGTTAGTTTTAATTAGTTTTCAATTTTGAAAAATAATTTTAGTTAGTTATAGTTATAGTTTGCAACTAAGTGACGTAATTTTAGTTAGTTATAGTTAGCTTTAAAAATCAAAATACCTTTTAGTTTGTTGACTTCATAATAAACCACGATCTGTGTACCAAGTGTCCAAACCATTGCCTTTCCCACTGTATAGAAATACAAAATTTGGACCTTTTTTATGTTTGCGTCGACGTCCCAGGGGTTCGCGTCGACATCCCAGGGGGTCGCGTCGACGTCCCAGGGGGTTGCGTCGACGTCCCAGGGGGTCGTGTCGACGTCCCAGGGGGTCGCGTCGACGTCCCAGGGGGTCACGTCGACGTCCCAGGGGGTTGCATCGACGTCCCAAATGTTTATCATTAATTTCAATGGAAAGATTAAAAATTTTGTAAAAAGTGATATTTTATTGTTGCATTAACTGTTAAAAACATCACAAAAAGGTTCAAATTTTATAGAGTGGGAGAGGCCTTGAAAATATTTTGGACACTTGGTGTACCGACTGCAACATGTGTATAGAACATACACATGTATAATGATTGTGTCACACATTGTATAGGATATGAAATGTACAATGATTTGTTAGCAGGTTGCACATAGTATGCATCAGTTTTACACTTCCTTTCAATGTTACTTTTGCATTTCATTTTTAGTTAGTTATAGTTAGTTTAGCATGCTTGAAAAATAATTTAGTTAGTTATAGTTAGTTAACTAAAATTAATTTTGACCAACTAAAAGTACTTATAGTTTTAGTTATAGTTAACTAAAACAACACTACTGCATATTCTAATTAATGAGCATTTATACAATCATAATTATTCTAATTAATAAGTACATGTGCACTGTTTAACCTATATTGTAAGTGTGTACATGTACAGTATCTTACTATACCTGTTAGAAATTGCATCTAACATCATTGTTTCATTCTGTGGTTTACAATTCGCTGTAAAGGAATTCAATACCTTGAAAGAGAAACAACACAGATATATATACTAGTAGGTTACATAATCAGCCTAGCTTAATCTATACAAAGTTGCTAAAATTGACCACACCCACCTCCTCTATATTGCTCATGGTGTCCTTGAGGTGGTCCCAGTAACGAGGTTGTTTATTGAACACGTTAGCAATCATTTTCCCTAGTATAGCACAATTAGAGTCCCCATACAGTGCACATAGATCCAGTATACGAGATATAGTGAACAGGGAGTGGTTATATATGAGACTGGCAAATACTGATGAAGGAAAGTCCTACAGGGGGAAACAAAAATAAAAGGATAAAAATAGGGTGTGGTCAGTGTATAAGACAGTACAGCCAGGTTCACAATATTGCATTAGCTAAGCATTTACGTAAATTGCGTGGGTGATTTGACCTTTTAACACTGTGTTTATGGTAATTGACCTTTTGACACAATGTTTAAACAGGGAATCAACAATGATTCCAGCTGTTCTGGTGTCAAAATTACGCTGACAATAACATTTCTACTAGTGGTGTATTGTGAACCAGCCCTTTATATGACGGTACTTGTGTTTCCTGGTGTGTAGACAGCCTCAGCATCGTGAGAAAGATTCTCTTGTGAACGTTCCTTAGACACACTTTAGCCTCTAAAGAGATATCCCACATTGCTTCATATGGTCTATAAGGTGGAATACAAGAAAGAGGGAAAGGCCAGGAAAAGGGGTGGGTGGAATACCATCAGATGATGTATGTATACTTGTAATGCTACATTACCTTGGGGCATTCTGTAAGTACGAGTCCAACAGGTTACACAGTGATTTATCATGAATAGCCTGTAACAGAAATTAAGTTCGTGCTAACCTTAGGACCATACCCTATGCCCAACTTATGTTATTATTTTCCCTGTTGCCTAATATTTATTTCCTCGGTTAAATTTCTATACCTGAGCCCAAAATCGTTTGTGGGTGAATAGCAATAGATAATGAAGGTCCTGATCAATGGCGTCCAGATATTCTTGTTCGGTCACAGTACCATTTGATCTTTCACAAGAGGGAGGCAAGAATACGAAGAAGTTAATGTCCTCTGTCAAAGATTTATCCTAAATAGTATATGATATGACAATATTAAACAGAAAATCAAAGCCTGGTCTCTTACAGTAAATTCAAGATCTTCCGCCATTTTACTTCATGATAGAGAGGCCACGCCCAGTAGGTGTGGTGCATATTACGGCTCCGCCTATTTAATTATGTCTACTCAGCTTCAGACCTCACTTGAGAGAAATAAAGAAATGGCTGACATACCATCAAGTATAAGTAAGTCCAAACTACTCCTATGTTTCGTAACCCCTCTCCTCTACACCCTGGGCCCACTGAAGGGGGGAGGGGGAAGGGGAGGGAGGGTAGACCCCAGTTTCAAGAATGTGTCTTTTTGGCTAGTTTTTTTTGTTTGCAAAAGAGTCACTATATACACATGGGCAGTGTAATTAAAGATTAAAGTTGCCTACTGTAAAATAATGATGCTAAAAAGTTTCTTGGGGGGGTTTGTCCCAGGCATAAATATTAGATTACGAAGGGGCCGTGATCGCGGAAACTCTTAAATTACATAGTATATATATATAATATATGAGTAGGAATTCAGAATTAGTCCCAGACATATAGAATATGGACATTAGATTATGAAGGGGGATTGGACACTCTTAAACTATGCAATGTATATATGATATATAAGAGCAGTAGGAATTCAGAGTCGGTAGTGTGCAAAAAATTTATGTAATAAAGTTTACAGTATATTACGGAGTAAACAAACAAGGCATTATTTTAAACTTTCTTAAAATTACGAAGTATATATAGTATAATTATTAAAAATAATTAGAATAAAAATTATGGTACCAATTTTTATTTTTCAGATTCAAGGGATAGTGAAAAAGAGACGTTACTGAAACAAAAAGCAGTTTCTGTAAATGCCCCACCCCTACCTAATGAAGGCACAAACTGGCGGGTGACATTGTACCTGTCACTATTGGGTATATTTTCAGCTACTGGTACGTGAGTCACCTTATTGTGTTTCAAGAAATACTTGTATCAATTTAAATTTTCAGAAGGACATTTAAAAAATGTGTATAACGTATGTTATCACATGTCCGAAGTCCTAGATTTTAAATTTTCCTAAATACGATATTATATAATTCATCATGCATCAAAATGGTTGACCACCATTTTGTTGGTTGGTTCCTCATACTAATTTGAATGTAACATACATGAACACTAAAGGAAATTTGTTACATGAGGTACAAGAAACGAATTCAAACAGTACAATATATACCTATTTGTAACAGTGTTGCATGTAGATCAATATGGGCTGTATTTTATGTCCAATAATTAAGTAAAACAGTAGAATTCGTGCTAATAAATTTTTATGCTATGCCTCCAACTTCCATTGTGATGGAACACATGCAAAGAAAATGTTTAAACCAGTATACATATAACATTAGAATTTGAGTTTACTGTAATCCAGGTGTCTGTTCAGTTATATATAAAGTGAGACTATTATTACTATTAGTGTTATTTTGTTAATCCACATGCAGGTGGGTTCCTGTTTGGTTATGATACTGGTGTTGTATCTGGTGCTATGTTGAAGGTTGACCAGGACTTTCATCTCAGTAGCCTGTGGCATGAGCTAATAGTCAGTACAACTATAGCAGCTGCGGCCATTGCAGCTGCATTAGCTGGACCACTCACCCAATGGTTTGGCCGCAAGCCTGTACTAATGTTGGCCTCTGTGACCTTTACAGTTGGAGCGGCTGTGATGGGCGGGTCCCCTGATAAGTACGTCCTGTTGAGTGGGCGTGTCATTGTCGGACTGGGTATTGGGTTGGCGGCCATGGCTGTACCCATGTACATAGCGGAGTCAGCCCCTGTTCATTTGAGGGGTAAATTAGTGGTAATGAATAACCTGTTCATTACAGGTGGTCAGTTTATAGCTACTCTCATTGATGGAGCATTATCGGGACTAAAAGTTGATATTGGTTGGAGGTAAGTATAGATAGATGTTCATGTTAGAGGTTTTATTTAGGTCTGAGGTATAGCTCAATTCTTTTACATGTTTAACCAATAATAATTACAGTTTTGTGCTAAGCTTTAAGTTGAATAGTCAAAAGGTATCCCATTTCTCATGCTTACTCTGCTCGTGTCATTTATTTATGATTTTTATCTGTTCATTCATTCTTCACACATTTCTATGATTATGACAAATTTACAAGCCGTTGTTAAATTAAGCACTGTTAAATACTTTTTTCAACAGGTTTATGCTGGGGTTGGCTGGTATTCCATCTGTTATAATGTTCATTGGATTCTTATTCATGCCAGAGAGTCCAAGATGGCTCGTTTTCAAGGGCAAACCAGAAAAAGCTAAACAAGTCCTGTACAAATTACGCAGTGACCCCACTCGCGTTAATGAAGAATTTGCTATGATTGAAGCCGATTTCGAAGAGTACAAGAGCTTGAAATTAGGTATTTTGAACAATAGCTGAGCATGAGCAAACGGAAAGTGAGGTGGATAGTATACTAGCTAGTATGGTCCTGTGTTTGCATTACACATGCAGTGTTCAGTTTGGTAATATATGCACAGTAGAATTGTTCATAAAAATGTGCATATAGTTTTCCGTACTAGTTCATTATAGTATTATCTGATATTAATAAATTTTTATAGATAAGTTAGGTTTCCAATGTAAGGTCATCCCAATGGAAACTGTCCTTTTTTTTCACCAGACTACCCCAATGTTTACTGTGTTTTAAATCCACAAACAAGAAAGACCATTTTCTCCCCAAGTCCCAATATACATGTACAGTGTGTGGCGGCATTCACATTATTATTATATGTATGATATCGGTTGCTTATTGTGTCTCTTATGTCTCAGGTACACTTGATCTGTTAAAGAAGTTTTTTACCAGTCGTTCTGTGGTCTTGGCACTAATTGTTGGGTGTGGTCTACAGATATTTCAACAGCTTGGTGGAATAAACACTGTTATGTAAGCCTATCTCTCTTTCTCTATCTTTATTTCTTTTCCTTTTTCTGTTTCAATCTCTTTCTCCTTCCTTTGTGTGTACTTGTAGGTATTACGGTGCATCGATAATTGAAATGTCTGGATTCAGTGCTTCCGAATCTATCTGGCTTGCCACTATCCCTGCTGGTGGTAACTTCATATTCACCATTGTGGGTCTGCTGCTAGTGGACAGAATGGGTCGAAGGAACCTGTTAATATGTAGCTTGGTTGGAGTGGTACTGTCTCTGTTGTTGCTGTCTGGATCGTTCCTTGTAACTGACTACACCAGCGATCCCGCTAAACCATTATCAATGGATAAGGACTCATGTAGCAAATATCATTCGTGTGCTTCGTGTATTGGTAACTCAAAGTGTGGTTTCTGTGCTGTATTGTCTCCCAACAGCTCCTTAATTAACGGGACGTGCGCTAGGGGCAATTCTACCCAGAGTTTCCACTACTTTGACAATCAAACTAGCCAGTGTGAAGTTTTTTCTGACCAATATCACTATAGTTTCTATGACGATGCCTTTATGTATGACAATAACAACGATACCATTGGTAACAGACGGTATTACTTCAATTCATGTCCTGATGCTAAATATGCATGGTTGTCACTGGTTTCCTTGTTCCTGTATATAATGTTCTTTGCTCCAGGGATGGGTCCCTTGCCGTGGACAGTTAATTCTGAGATATATCCCACTTGGGCTAGAAGTACAGCTGTTGCTATTGCTACAGCAACTAATTGGATATTCAATTTATTTGTTTCTCTGACTTTTCTAACATTTGCTGATGTTTTGGGACAGCCACAGACGTTTGGTTTCTATGCTGGATTGAGTTTCCTTGGGCTACTGTTTGTGATCTTTCTTGTACCCGAAACAAAGGGGCGGAGTTTGGAAGAAATGGATGTGCTGTTCAAGAAGCCTTATTTCTTATGGTGGTTTTCATAGTTTGGTCACTATATATGTTTGAATTGCTCATTTTATCTGTGTGATTTGGAAATTTACGGTTAAATTTTTTTAAATTAAGATTGAATGTGAATAAAAATGTGCATGGTTTGTCTAGCTACTACATCTCTAATAATTATGTTATTGTCCGCTTCCGGTTTCCGCTCTGCTGAATGCATTGTGTTTGGACCAGCAGTAGTCACCAGCTCTGGCCTCTAGCTGAGCTCTAGCTCTCGACGAGTCGACGTCGACTGTCTCGAGCCAGCTCTCCTGCAGTAACCAGTGGGTTCTTCATGAAGACTATACTGAAATGGTACGTCTTGTAATAATAACTAGTCTACAATAAAAGTAGACCCGCTAGTCTAAGACAGATTTCTCAATTCTCACACCCGCTGCAGGTGCCGTGCCTAATGACTGAGTAATGATTGTATCTGTGAACCACAGTTGTAAAACATGCAGAAGAAGCTCCTGGTCATTCTGGTCTTCGTATGTGTTAGTGTAAACTTTCTATTGCTTTCATGGGTGACAGTGTCATCACCTGCCACGACTGATGAGGATACATGGCCCGGGCGGTCAAAAGACATCCAAGGTTCAGCTGGTAACTTGGCTAGTGGACGTTATTTTCGAAAACCAAGACAGCAGTTGTTAAAGTTGAAGCCAAAGAAGGACAAAACGTCAGAATACTATCGCATCCGCTACAAGCAACGCATTCATAGCAGCAACTTAACCAAAGATGATATCACTGTGTGCCGCAAGATGGACTCACAGGTTTTCGGCTTTCCCTTTCTTTACAAGATCATTAAAGAATACGGAAATAGTTTACGAAGGACTGACCGTCCGGAGCTGCTCCTCGACGTCACCCTTGTCACTCAGCTCTCTTGTAATAGGATCGAAATGATGGTAGGCCTTCTGAAACAATGGAATGGGCCCGTGAGTGTGGCTGTGTACTGTAAAAGACGTCAAGATATCAATGCCTTTATTCGAACAGTGAAACATCAGGCTTTAAGGAAGAACTATTACGTTATCCTAACCATGGTTTTTGATCCAGAATCATCAATGGATGATAATTCTAAAAGAACTTCACTATATCCGGTAAATTACCTTAGGAACATTGCATTGAACAATGCTGTCACTGATTACGTATTTCTTTGTGATGGAGATTTCATGCCCTCATTTGGCCTCCATGATTATTTAATTAAAGCAGCTGAGTCGTTATTAAGACAGTCGCTGACGGCTGAATACAGAGCTCTTGTGGTGGCTGCATTCGAAGAGAACAAAAAGATGACGTACTTTCCACAAAACAAAGCTGAATTAAAATATTTTTATGATACTGGAATAGTATCGTACTTTCACAAAACCTTTGTCGGGCATCGTCAAACAAACTACAAGAAGTGGTTTCAATCAGAATCGCCTTACGTTGTGGATTGGGCAAGAGACTACGAACCTTACATAGTGGTCAGACGTAAAGCCATTCCTAACTATGATGAATCGTTCATTGGTTACGGCTTCAATAAAATCGTTCACATAGCTGAGCTACAGGCAATGAAGTTTAAGTTTATCGTACTACCACATGAGTTTATTATTCATCGTATTCATCCCTTCACGAATGATAAGCGATTGATAGATACCAAAGGACACATCAGAAACTGCATAAAGCACAAGTATGTAGTGTTCTTATGGAACTACCTACCTATGAAGTATGGTTTGGGATGGGAAGATTTCAAAACTGAACGAACTGAGCACCATTATACCAGGGGACTCGATCATCCATGAAAATAGCTCAAGTATTATGAATCACTTATCATGCACTAGTGCATAACAATTCAATATTCATTATAATCAACACAATTTTATTCATACTTCTTTGATTTAGTTTAGTTAATGGCAATTCCTACATGTACTTGTCTTGTATTCTTGTAAGTTCAGCCCCACCCCCTTCTAATGGCTGGCAGCTGGCAACCCATTATGCATGGACCCATGAGATAAAAGAGTGTATACAGTGATAAACAACTTTACATGTCAACACCTGTAATTATTAATTAATAAAGATTAAATGTAATTACATAAAGAGGAAAGGTTGCATCACTGATGATCTGCATGTAAGCTAAATACTGACAACAAATTGCTGTCGATCATGATTAACTTACAAGTGACCTCAGTTCCATTTTTTCTAGTCATATATCAGTACACAAAGATGTGGTCACTAAAAAATCATTCACGAATACGCGTCTACTTCTAGTTGATGGCGATGGTTCTGAGGGTGAAGGGACGATCCACTGAGTCCCGCTATATCTCTAGTACTTTGGGGAGTATACCTTCAAGGTGGTCTCACCTATGGAAAAATACACGTTAACCAATCGATGGCATCAAATTGAATGCTCACTTGTTGCACCACTATAACCGATGATATTATAGCTATTTCTCTTTCAATGGTCAAATTATACTGGACTACAGTACCATGCAGGAGGAATTTAGTGAATGACAATCAGGAAGTGAGAGTAATTGTTTAATTGTGGCTTGTGAATTGACATGAATTAAGTGGAATGGCCAACTGGCACACAATGGTTGTATAAGTAATAGGCAATTGGACAATCATGTAGCAATCCTCAGTAATATAGTGTATGTGCACAGCTATACTATATAGGAGATGTAAAACACAATTATCAGGCCAGTTGTATAAACATGGTTAACCTGAGACCATAATATAATAATTTTTTACAAAAAAAAATGATAACCAAAATACAAATCATGGAGTTTATTTTATAACACACTCATACATACATGTACACTGCGGGCTGACAAATCACTGCCTATCAGGAGCATATATAACTCACTATTACGCACTGTTATTTAGCTATTTATAGAATGATATACAGGCCAAAGGTTGGTATACTTAGTTAGCTAGTACACAAGAACACGATTACCAAAGTGATCATTGACGAATACACTTCCACTGGTTGTGATGAGAATGTTCCTGAGTGGAGTATCATGTGTCAGTCCTGGTATTGTAACTCTATCCACGATATTGTCATCTCTGTCAGTAAGCACAATTTGGTGTGCTTGATCGACGATTAGCTTACTCCGGTCACATTGAAGCACAAAGCCATCAATATGCTGTACGTTAGGGTAGGTTATGTCTCTGATGAACTCGTATTCTGGAGAGTATACTTTGATAACATCTGTTGAAGTTGAAGCATACACATTACCAAAGGCATCGAGTTGAATCTCCCTTGCATGTCGTGTTGTTGGAATATCTATTCTTTTTGCCAGGCTCAAATCGTTGCTGTTATATACGTTTATTTGGTTGTTGGATGTTCCCAGGATAAATTGATTGCCATTGAGTGTGAATCGTATTTGATTTGGATTCAATGTCCCAAGGCTTAGGAATTGAGTAAAGGATAACGAACCACCATTATTGACGTCTGACGATACAAGGATTTGAGCTGGGTTTCTTGTAGTAACATATATCTTGTTCTCATGTAGCAATAGGAACTTGGGTTCGACTCCAGCTGCTAGTTGGATAACCTCTAATTCATTTCCATCCTGATCAAATCTATAAATTAAATGGCTGGTACGTGCAGCTACATAAACATCATTCCCAACTTGTATCATGCCAACAGACTGCCTAATACCAGTTATAATTTTCTTAGGAGTACCAGAGAGCCCTAAACTCGTTAGATTTTTGACAACATTGTAGCAATGGATGGTGCCTTTAGCCTGCAGTGCTGCCACAAACTGGGACTTAGCCAGACATGAGCATGATGAGAGAGATTGTGCATTACTGCAATGGCTGCAGATGATAGCAACCAGGAATAGTAGTACTGGAATCATTGCTTCACTTGATCAGTTACTTGTAGATTGACTGTTAGTTGCTTCTGTGAGCAATTGATTTTTATAGTATACATACAGTTGTTTTCGAAGGCGTGGCTAGTTAATTAATAATTAATTTTATTATCCCTGACTTGCATATTAGCTATACTTAACTCAAATACTTACAGACATGCATTATGTTTTAAGGTATTTAGTTAATCCATACTGTGAGGAAATGAGTACAATATGCATTCCTTGTGCATTTCTCTAAAATGATAAACCTCTCACTGCTTCATTGCATTATACTATATTTCCTCAGTGCAACAACACTTCATGCCACACTTGTATATCAAACAGTCATTATAATTATTATATCACCACCAATGATACTATCGTTCATGCCAATGACAAATCAACCGATAAAGAAAATTTTACAAGAAAAGTGGCACAGCCGGCACAGTGCTATATTATAGTATTAATTGTTTTCCCTAATTATAACCTTTAATATTCTAATGCCACTATCAGACCATACAGCCTGCCCCTTTTGATGTTGTGTTAACAGTGTATGTTGTAGTAGGAGTAATGTCTTCAAATAAACACAATATATATTGCATTGCCAAACATAACACCATTACATGTAGGTCTCAATGAAGTGGTGTATATCACTGAAGCTCAGGCTGGATTAATTTGCAGGTGTTATTGTTGACAGTATGTAATGACAATTAAAGCGGAAATGCCGAAAAACAACTCGAGTTCAGTTAATGGTCTGCAAATTAATATGCAGTCATTGATGTTATGCAAGTTCAGTTCATAATAGCATGCATAATCAATTAATCATAATTATATGAATTTATTGTTACAGATCATGGGCATCCAATTTGGCATTGAATTTACGAAGTCTGAGTCAACACTCAAGTATAATGAGAAGCAAAGATATATAAAATATACACAGGCGGACATGTATAGTATAGTTATAGTAAAATAATACACACTAGAACACATAAACATGATTGTTAGTCCAGTTGTTCACAAATGTCCTCCCACTGCTTGTTATGGCAATGGTTCTCAGGGCATTTTCTCCTGTGAATAAGATGAAGCTATACGATTCCACGACATTGTCATCCCTGTCTGTCAGCAGAATTAAATTCGATTGGTCGACGAGTAGTTTTGTCCCATCGCACTGGATTATAAACCCGTCGAGTCTATTTGTATTCGGATAGGCAATGTCTCGGATGAATTCATACTCTGGGGAGTATAACTTGAGCACGTTCTCTCTTGTGGAGAAATAAACGTTACCCAAAACGTCAAATTGAATGTCCCTTGTAATTCCTGATGATGTCGAAATGTTTATCACTCTTTCAATGGTCAAATCATTGCTGTTATAAACATACACTTGGCTACTGGATTCCGAAGCCAAAAGGAATTGGTCTCCATCGGGTGTGAACCTTATTGCATTCGGTAATATGGTGAGGTTGAGAAAAGAAGAGAAGGATATGGATTCGTTAGTACTGATGTTTGACGAAACCATCACACCATAGTCTATTGTAACGTATATTTGATGATTGTATAGCTCCAGGAATCGGGGTCTGATAGTAGAAGGGCCTGGTAAATTATATGTCTCAAGCAAGACTCCCTCTTGATTAAGTTTGTAAATGGCCGCTCTGTAGTACGGAGTTACATAGACATCATCTCCTATTGCTAGTACGTCCACGGGGTGAACAATGGTGTATAGTATGTTCCTGGGATTGTTGGAGAGGCCTATTTCTGTTATAGATGAGGCATTGCAAGGAACGACACCTCTGGACTTCAGTACGTTGACGAGCTGGAATTTATCACGAAGACACCGGCATACAGATTGTCCATTACTGAAGTGAATACAGCTAATGATAAGAAACAATAGTATCTGAATCATGATTATACAGCTCACAGTCATATACAGTATGCTATATATATAGTATATGATCAAATGATTGAGCAATCACGGTATAATAATGATTGATCTAATTCATGTACTCGGCTTTATAAAATCCAAGCAGATGCATGTTATTAAATAGCTAGTTATTTAATTGCAATAGATTATTAACTTAATTGGTACAGTACAGCTATGTGTATAGTGTATCAATAACATGTACTATAGCTAGATTTAACGATTATCATATATACCCACCCTCTCCATGACAATCATACAACTAGGTTTCACTCATTGAAGGGGTTACCTGAGGTAATTATCCACAACATTGGCACTGCATTTATGTCAGTGCCATCATTTTATGGACAGTGGTCTTGTTGCCTATCCTTCAAGGAGACCTGATCATGTCACGTTTGATCCAATTACCATTATACTTAGGTAAGGGTTATTATGTACCTGTATTTGGCAATCAAAATATTCTGTAATTATTACAAAAAAAAAAACAAAAACAGTTCAATCAATTTTTGTGATCTTTGACATGCGGTGTATACGCTCGTATATTTCGTAATTAATTTTGCAAAATCAATATCAGCAATTTATATCGTAAACCACATTTAAAATCTATTAAATTAATTAACCAAGTACTGAACAGCTCAGTGCTAAGATGAAGCACTGTACTAAGTTTAAAGGGCTCAACCTTTGTTATTGGAAATGCTGAGTGACTGAACCATAGCACTGAGGAAAACAATGTTTAGTTATTGAAATGATCAAAAAGTTAATTTAACTGTTTATATAGCTGATAAATTTGTATTAAAACAAGGTACAATAGGTGAACTGAGCATGTAAACAATACACAGTATGGGTCACTAATGATACACATAACAAATAACCTGACATATATACATCATGTAACATCAATTAACCAATACAATGAATTCCATGAAAACCATTTGTATATAGGTTTGTTCTATCTATACCTATCACTGAAGCAACAAGCAACATTAGTACCCTTTACTCAGAAATAAATAGGACAGTATATGCACCACCTATAGCCAATTGAGACAGATTACTGAATCTACTGTACATGAATCAAAGATTAATCACCATCATACTCTATCACTTTGGCCCTTATTAAGGCTGACTCACAATATAAATGTAATTTAAACATATACGAAATGAAAGCAAATACATAAGAAGTGTATAAACAATCACATAATGTAGTAGTTGAACTACTCTTCCTGTGTATTTGCTTTTGTTATACGTATACATTACGTTTATAGTGTGAATCAGCCTTTAATTACTATGTGTTTGTATGCATGTATTGCTTGTTGACTTATATTCATTTCATTAGGACTATAATTAAAACCACATACCCATATATGGATATGGGGTATGTGGTTGTAACTAGTATTAATGAGATGATGAGTCAACAAGCAATACATATAATAACACAGTACTGCGTCTTGCATTACACTATAATAGTCAGTCTAATTATAGGCCCTTTTATATATGACTCAAAAAAAATTATGATAAGCAAAAAATGCATTACAATAACATAGAGTATATACACACAACAAATACTAGTACTAATAATGGGCTTTGTAATATTAATTATAGCAATGATAACATGTACAGAAGGTGAAGGTCACTACGTATATTGATTAGGTTATAATTAATTAATATTTGATGGATTGATGGATGGATTGATATGACTCAATGTTCAGTGGTGCTATCAAACAGCTCATTACGTTGGACTATTATTGCTGTCCTCATGAGTCTCCTCCCATCTCACATATTTTGCTGGATTCACCATTCGATCGGCATCAAACAAATCATCGGACAGGCTTGTTTCTTGAACAGTAATCTTCATTCTTGATATGGATTCCAGCATGTTGCTTCGTGATGTGGAGACAACACCCGCATTATGTCTAGTGTATGCTATTTTGCACTTCTTGTATATCCAATAAACACAGTAGCAAATTACAATAAATAAATTCACAGTTAGTATTAAAATTCCAAAGTAAAAAAGTGTAAGGTAGTACGGAAACTCATTATTGCCCACTACTGCAATTAAACCATATAAGGTAAAGACTTGCAACGTGAACGTATTGGTGACATCAATTAGTGTGTGTGATAGTTTCTTGTACGGCCGAAATATGACTAATAAAGCGATAAATAAGCAACACAAGCCCGTTTGGGCTATCAATATACCAGCAGGCTGCTGAGAAGGGAGACTGTACAAGGACATGGCTACCAGCTGGAATATGAAGTGCATTCCTGCAAAATGTCGGTAGTCATGTTTTTTTTTGGTGGTGCCATTGCTATAGGGAGCTGTGAATACATCAGTTACTGATATTAACAGATCCTTTCTTATCTTCACTCTATTGAGACATGACTGGAACCACTTGAAAGGATACACTGAGAGATAAACCACTGGTACAATAATGAATACTATTAACACCATCAGGGCTAAAGTACCTGCTAGACCATGCTGCCATGTTTGGAAATATTTCTGAGACCCGTCAAAAAAGTAAATGATTCTGTTCTTAAAGGTTGTTCTATGAAGCAGTTTGAAAGATGTTGCTGCTAGCTGTGTGAAGCACAAGGTATACACTGAAGCAATAGTAGCAGATAATGAAGGTTGGATATCAAACATTTGCCAAAAACGAGCCAACAAACGATGAATTGGTCTAATAACACGTACAACACATCGATATCCCCTGTTATATCCAATGACACAAAGATATATTAGAAATAGCATAAGGAAGGGGTAGAAAGCGATCATATACCAGATTAAGATGGCTCCCAATGCTGAGGTGCTCTGGGAAATGCATATAGAAAAGCTGTGGCAGGAATGAGGATCAGTGCCAAGGCCACAGGATGGCCAATATATGAAATCCAGGTTCCAAATTGTGTTCATAGCTAACAGGAAATCATAGGATCGTTCATTATAGGAATACCTAACCACAAGCCATGATGGATAACCCACTGATGGGAACGGTATTGTTAATATTTGACATAAAAATACATAAGCATTGAGTGATCCTTGATTAAGGTTGACATTCAATATTGTTATTACAGCTATCATAATGGTTACTGGTATAAACTCTAACAGTATTAATAAAATCCATCCTACTAGAACATCCTGCTGATTACAAGGAACACAAGACAAGTAAGGTGAGTTTATAGCTACACTGTGACCTTCAATACACTGACTACATAGATCACCATGACGATTACCCACACAGGAGTATGTTGTTGTGACAACATCACTAAACTCATTATGGCCGTATATACTATGGTTGACGATGTTCATGGAAATTCTTGCAGAGTACGGTATTGGACACTTACCAGTATATTGGCCATTGATGGAATCATTGGAGCATATTCCTGGTGTTATACTGTTCGTAGTATCAACAGGTATGGAAGTGCATCTGTATTTGAACTGGATCGAGGGAGCAATACAGCTGGTGGAGCATTGGACGGAAGTATCCAGTGAGTCAGTGAGGTCAGCACACATGTCTTGACTGCTAACTTGATGATAGTAGTTTTGCTGGTTAACAATGATAGTCTCATTGATAATAATATCCAAAAGTTTCAGTTTCAGTTTGGATTTGTCTAACGTGATAACACTGTCATTCCAGTTGTGTGACATTGTAATATTATTGAAAGTTAGAGTGTCTATATCCCGATAATCGTTTATAAGCGGTAATCCACCATGTGCCTGAATATCTGTTGAGTAACGACTATACACAAACAGTCCATGGCTATTGTTAGTTATTACACTAGATCGTACTTCAAATAGATAAATAGGTAGTTCGAGTACAGTCAGTGCTGCCCCTCCATAAGCTATATCCTCTATGATTGGGTTAGCATGGCTATAGTCATTGTTGATTATACTAGAATCAGTGATTGATACATGACGAGAAGCTGAGTTGTCTCGGTAGAAATTAAGCAATACGATACCTCCACTGATGCTGTCATCATGAGTAGACTCTGTTACTCCTCTCCCTCCTGTTACTATACAGCTGCTAATGGTGGCTTCAGTTGAGTGTAGCACTAGTCCTGAGCCCCGGGAGTTCTGTATGGTCACGTTAGCCAGTAATACATAATGGCTGAATGCAATGAGAACTGCAGCAGGTTGAAGACCTCGTGAATAAGGGAAGAAGTTCCCGTAACCATATAATAATATAGGTAGTCGATGATCATAGCCACATTGGTTCAACGTTATTAACTCCAATGTCACATTGAAGCAGTTGTAAATGTATATTCCAGCCGATGGTTTGCAGTTGAGTATGGTTTGTTCAGTATTGGTACCCCTGATGGTTAGTTGTACGTTAGCCTCATAGTGGCAGGTAACATTATTTTCTATACTACTTGCAAGTGTATAGTTTCCAGGATTAGCTTGTATCAGAATGTTTGAAAAAGTTGTGTTTTGTATTTCCCGTAGAGCCATGTTGAAGCTGGTAACACAAATTACTCCACTTTTTTGTTGTTCATTATTGTTGCTGCAGGAGGCATTGTCACCCGATCCATCAACTATAATAACAATATCTGAGTTACCATAGTACACATCAGCTAGACTGCGGGCTGAAACGAGAACAAGTAACACTATTATAAAGGTCCCCTGGGTTATCACTAGCATTAATGGCATTTCAGCTTAGTACTAGCTGAGATGAATGAAAACTGCCCGCGGTTGTATGTGTTTACTTATCAGTGGGTTGACAGTATATATATACTCTCCTAAGCCACCGTAAACTACAGTGTTTGACACTCCTACTATTGTATGATCTGCTCTACAATACAAGCAAGCAAGCAGCATAGTACCGGTATAGTTATATCACTATGTGTAGATGCCCTTACATGGCCACTACAAAGGTCAGTTATGCTTGACATTAAGGAATTCGAAATGTGACCAAATATCCTTGTAAAAACTATTCCTCCCTCTTATAGTAGCCCTATATATGGTTTAATTGAACATTGGAGAGGGACTTTCCTGATTACTATTGGTTCCATGTTGTATATGTACATCTATCATATCTATACTACTGTATGGGGGATTTTTTGTAGGATAATAAATTTCGGGATTTTCATAAATCAAAATGGCTGAATCAATTGTCATTACACTAACTATAGAGGCTGATCTATAAACAAACATGATCTCATGCCATGCACTATGAATAATTGGCTTTTATCAGGAAGGAATTCAAAAAATTTAGTTTAAAGCCAAAATGTGAAATTTAATTGCCACAAAACTTTCCCGCTATACAGTATACATTAAACTGTACATATCATACCTACCGTATACGTTAATCAATTATACATCACTTTATACTGTCTACATTAATCATATAATCGCCTTCTGTACATTTATACATACTATATTGTACATTAATTAATAATGTATATCAATCACGTGTACCAATTATACATGTACATCAATCTATACACCTATACTGTACATCAATATTGTATATCTATTATATTTACTGTACATCAATCTATATACCTACTGCACATCAACCTTATACCTATTATCCATTGAACTTCACGTTCATTCCTATATACCTATTATACATACAATCTATATACCTACTG